>CM062506.1:43840036-43873499 GCA_031479575.1 Coregonus ussuriensis | reverse complement strand
CCAGTTGTAGTGTTCTAGTGTTAGGTGTTCTAGTGGTCCAGTTGTAGTGTTCTAGTATTCTAGTGTTAGGTGTTCTAGTGGTCCAGTTGTAGTGTTCTAGTATTCTAGTGTTAGGTGTTCTAGTGGTCCAGTTGTAGTGTTCTAGTATTCTAGTGTTAGGTGTTCTAGTGGTCCAGTTGTAGTATTCTAGTGTTAGGTGTTCTAGTGGTCCAGTTGTAGTGTTCTAGTGTTAGGTGTTCTAGTGGTCCAGTTGTAGTGTTCTAGTATTCTAGTGTTAGGTGTTCTAGTGGTCCAGTTGTAGTGTTCTAGTGTTAGGTGTTCTAGTGGTCCAGTTGTAGTGTTCTAGTGTTAGGTGTTCTAGTGGTCCAGTTGTAGTGTTCTAGTATTCTAGTGTTAGGTGTTCTAGTGGTCCAGTTGTAGTGTTCTAGTATTCTAGTGTTAGGTGTTCTAGTGGTCCAGTTGTAGTGTTCTAGTGTTCTAGTGTTAGGTGTTCTAGTGGTCCAGTTGTAGTGTTCTAGTGTTAGGTGTTCTAGTGGTCCAGTTGTAGTGTTCTAGTATTCTAGTGTTAGGTGTTCTAGTGGTCCAGTTGTAGTGTTCTAGTATTCTAGTGTTAGGTGTTCTAGTGGTCCAGTTGTAGTGTTCTAGTGTTAGGTGTTCTAGTGGTCCAGTTGTAGTGTTCTAGTGTTAGGTGTTCTAGTGGTCCAGTTGTAGTGTTCTAGTATTCTAGTGTTAGGTGTTCTAGTGGTCCAGTTGTAGTGTTCTAGTATTCTAGTGTTAGGTGTTCTAGTGGTCCAGTTGTAGTGTTCTAGTGTTAGGTGTTCTAGTGGTCCAGTTGTAGTGTTCTAGTATTCTAGTGTTAGGTGTTCTAGTGGTCCAGTTGTAGTGTTCTAGTATTCTAGTGTTAGGTGTTCTAGTGGTCCAGTTGTAGTGTTCTAGTGTTCTAGTGTTAGGTGTTCTAGTGGTCCAGTTGTAGTGTTCTAGTGTTAGGTGTTCTAGTGGTCCAGTTGTAGTGTTCTAGTATTCTAGTGTTAGGTGTTCTAGTGGTCCAGTTGTAGTGTTCTAGTATTCTAGTGTTAGGTGTTCTAGTGGTCCAGTTGTAGTGTTCTAGTGTTCTAGTGTTAGGTGTTCTAGTGGTCCAGTTGTAGTGTTCTAGTGTTAGGTGTTCTAGTGGTCCAGTTGTAGTGTTCTAGTATTCTAGTGTTAGGTGTTCTAGTGGTCCAGTTGTAGTGTTCTAGTATTCTAGTGTTAGGTGTTCTAGTGGTCCAGTTGTAGTGTTCTAGTGTTAGGTGTTCTAGTGGTCCAGTTGTAGTGTTCTAGTGTTAGGTGTTCTAGTGGTCCAGTTGTAGTGTTCTAGTGTTAGGTGTTCTAGTGGTCCAGTTGTAGTGTTCTAGTGTTAGGTGTTCTAGTGGTCCAGTTGTAGTGTTCTAGTATTCTAGTGTTAGGTGTTCTAGTGGTCCAGTTGTAGTGTTAGGTGTTCTAGTGGTCCAGTTGTAGTGTTCTAGGGTTCTAGTGTTAGGTGTTCTAGTGGTCCAGTTGTAGTGTTAGGTGTTCTAGTGGTCCAGTTGTAGTGTTCTAGGGTTCTAGTGTTAGGTGTTCTAGTGGTCCAGTTGTAGTGTTCTAGTATTCTAGTGTTAGGTGTTCTAGTGGTCCAGTTGTAGTGTTCTAGTATTCTAGTGTTAGGTGTTCTAGTGTTCCAGTTGAAGTGTTCTGTGGTCCAGGGCTGTGGGTGTATACAGGCCAGACAGGTACATGAGCTAGGCTCAGGATAGAGAATAGGGACTTACTGCACACTAAAACACCCCAACTCATTTATTTATCTCGCTTTCTCAGCCCTCCTTTCTCCCAGAACAACCAAGACAAGAACTACCTGAATCTCATCTATGAAGGATACAAAGGTATGGGTTCATTCCTGCCTGCTCAATGTGTAAACTGATGTTTTCTAACTGTAGTGCTTTGTGTTTTATGTTGTAAATGTCTCTGAAACAATGTGTGCTGTTATTTTTGGAAAATAGTTTTTTTGGGGGGAAATAGTATGTTTCTTGGGGGGGATAAACGCCAAAAATAAGGTCTGTGGGAAACACAGGTTTAGGATAATCTACATGGCTAACTCTAACTTTTTAGGACTACAAACTAACAAGGTCTCCCTGTCTCCCCTCTACCTCTCCCTCTACCTCCCCCTCTACCTCCCCCTCTACCTCCCCCAGTCTCCCCTCTACCTCCCCCTGTCTCCCCTCTACCTCCCCCTCTACCTCCCCCCTGTCTCTCCTCTACCTCCCCCTGTCTCTCCTCTACCTCCCCCTGTCTCCCCTCTACCTCCCCCTCTACCTCCCCCTCTACCTCCCCCCTGTCTCCCCTCTACCTCCCCCTGTCTCCCCTCTACCTCCCCCTGTCTCCCCTCTACCTCCCCCTGTCTCCCCTCTACCTCCCCCTGTCTCCCCTCTACCTCCCCCTGTCTCCCCTCTACCTCCCCCCCTGTCTCTCCTCTACCTCCCCCTGTCTCCCCTCTACCTCCCCCTGTCTCCCCTCTACCTCCCCCCCTGTCTCTCCTCTACCTCCCCCTGTCTCCCCTCTACCTCCCCCTGTCTCCCCTCTACCTCCCCCTCTACCTCCCCCTGTCTCCCCTCTACCTCCCCCTGTCTCCCCTCTACCTCCCCCTCTACCTCCCCCAGTCTCCCCTCTACCTCCCCCTGTCTCCCCTCTACCTCCCCCTCTACCTCCCCCTGTCTCCCCTCTACCGCCCCCCTGTCTCCCCTCTACCTCCCCCTCTACCTCCCCCAGTCTCCCCTCTACCTCCCCCTGTCTCCCCTCTACCTCCCCCTCTACCTCCCCCTGTCTCCCCTCTACCTCCCCCTGTCTCCCCTCTACCTCCCCCTGTCTCCCCTCTACCTCCCCCTGTCTCCCCTCTACCTCCCCCAGTCTCCCCTCTACCTCCCCCTGTCTCCCCTCTACCTGACTGACTGACTATGTGTGTCTCTTGTCCCCCTGCAGGGCGCAACAGTAAAGGAGGGACTTTCCCCCGACAGTTCCACTTGTCCAATGGTAGTAAAGACTACAGTGATGGTAAGAGGGCTTTCTCCTGTACAATGCTGCACTATCACCCTACTGATAACACTGATAGGAGACTCCACCAGGCACCCAACCACTCCCATAGGGAAGGAGACTCCACCAGGCACCCAACCACTCCCATAGGGAAGGAGACTCCACCAGGCACCAAACCACTCCCATAGGGAAGGAGACTCCACCAGGCACCCAACCACTCCCATAGGGAAGAGAAATTAGCAGGCTAACCTTTACTCCACTCATTTATATTTCCTATGTATGTCTCTGGGAGCTGGATAACAACAGGGGAAAGAGAGAGAGAGAATACCTGCATGCTTTATATAATGTAGGGGAAGGAGAGAGAGAGAGAGAGAGAGAGAGAATACCTGCATGCTTTATATAATGTAGGGGAAGGAGAGAGAGAGAGCAGGGAGGGGAAGGAGAGAGAGAGAGAGAGAGAGAGAGAGAGAGCAGGGAGGGGAAGGAGAGAGCAGGGAGGGGACGGAGAGAGAGAGAGAGAGCAGGGAGGGGAAGGAGAGAGCAGGGAGGGGAAGGAGAGAGAGAGAGAGAGCAGGGAGGGGAAGGAGAGAGCAGGGAGGGGACGGAGAGAGAGAGCAGGGAGGGGAAGGAGAGAGCAGGGAGGGGACAGAGAGAGAGAGAGAGAGAGCAGGGAGGGGAAGGAGAGCAGGGAGGGGACGGAGAGAGAGAGCAGGGAGGGGAAGGAGAGAGCGAGAGAGAGCAGGGAGGGGAAGGAGAGAGCAGGGAGGGGAAGGAGAGAGCAGGGAGGGGACGGAGAGAGAGAGAGAGCAGGGAGGGGAAGGAGAGCAGGGAGGGGACGGAGAGAGAGAGAGAGAGCAGGGAGGGGAAGGAGAGAGCAGGGAGGGGACGGAGAGAGAGAGAGAGCAGGGAGGGGAAGGAGAGCAGGGAGGGGACGGAGAGAGAGAGAGAGAGCAGGGAGGGGAAGGAGAGCAGGGAGGGGACGGAGAGAGAGAGAGAGAGCAGGGAGGGGAAGGAGAGCAGGGAGGGGACGGAGAGAGCAGGGAGGGGACGGAGAGAGAGAGAGAGAGCAGGGAGGGGAAGGAGAGCAGGGAGGGGACGGAGAGAGAGAGAGAGAGCAGGGAGGGGAAGGAGAGCAGGGAGGGGACGGAGAGAGAGAGAGAGAGCAGGGAGGGGAAGGAGAGCAGGGAGGGGACGGAGAGAGCAGGGAGGGGACGGAGAGAGAGAGAGAGAGCAGGGAGGGGAAGGAGAGCAGGGAGGGGACGGAGAGAGAGAGCAGGGAGGGGAAGGAGAGCAGGGAGGGGGACGGAGAGAGAGAGCAGGGAGGGGAAGGAGAGAGCAGGGAGGGGACGGAGAGAGAGAGAGAGAGCAGGGAGGGGAAGGAGAGCAGGGAGGGGACGGAGAGAGCAGGGAGGGGACGGAGAGAGAGAGAGAGAGAGCAGGGAGGGGAAGGAGAGAGCAGGGAGGGGACGGAGAGAGAGAGCAGGGAGGGGAAGGAGAGAGAGAGAGAGAGAGAGAGAGAGAGAGAGAGAGAGAGAGAGAGAGAGAGAGAGAGAGAGACAAATACTCAGACCTAAGAGAATCTTTCTTTCCCAAAATTATCATTCAGTACAAAGAATTTGAAACTATAAAATAAATAGAAATCCAATATTTATTGGGTGAAAAGCCAAAATGTGCAATTTTGGCAGGCAAATATGTGTCCTCCTGTTTTGTTTTGGCTTTCATACCATGTAATGTGTCTTCTCAGTCATGTTGAGATTGGTCGACTACTATTGCTTTAATGTATTGTTATTCTCATTAATATTGTTGTTGCTGTTAATGGTAATCCCATTTCCACTACTACTATTATTATTGCTGTTGGTCCCACCATTTTTGTTATATGTATACTTTGACAATGTAAGTAATTTTACTTGACATGTCAATAAAGTCTATTGAACTGAATTGAGAGAGAGAGAGAGAGAGAGAGAGAGAGAGAGAGAGAGAGAGAGAGAGAGAGAGAGAGAGAGAGAGAGAGAGAGAGAGAGAGAGAGAGAGAGAGAGAGAGAGAGAGAGAGAGAGAGAGAGAGAGAGAGAGAGAGAGAGAGAGAGAGAGAGAGAGAGAGAGAGAGAGAGAGAGAGAGAGAGAGAGAGAGAGAGAGAGAGAGAGAGAGAGAGAGAGAGAGAGAGAGAGCAGGGGGTACCGGTACAGAGTCAATGTGAAATAACAGTAGGGAGGCTATATACAGGGGGTACAGAGTCAACGGGAAATAACAGTAGGGAGGCTATATACAGGGGGTACCGGTACAGAGTCAATGGGAAATAACAGTAGGGAGGCTATATACAGGGGGTACAGAGTCAACGGGAAATAACAGTAGGGAGGCTATATACAGGGGGTACCGGTACAGAGTCAATGGGAAATAACAGTAGGGAGGCTATATACAGGGGGTACCGGTACAGAGTCAATGGGAAATAACAGTAGGGAGGCTATATACAGGGGGTACCGGTACAGAGTCAATGGGAAATAACAGTAGGGAGGCTATATACAGGGGGTACCGGTACCGAGTCAATGGGAAATAACAGTAGGGAGGCTATATACAGGGGGTACCGGTACCGAGTCAATGGGAAATAACAGTAGAGAGGCTATATACAGGGGGTACCGGTACAGAGTCAATGGGAAATAACAGTAGGGAGGCTATATACAGGGGGACTGGTACAGAGTCAATGTGCGGGAGCACCTGCTAGTCGAGGTAATTGAGGTAATATGTACATGTAGGTAGAGTTAAAGTGACTATGCATAAATAATTAACAGAGTAGCAGCAGCGTAAAAGTGGGTGGGGGGTGACAATGCAAATAGTCCGGGTAGCCATGATTAGCTGTTCAGCACTATTATGGCTTGGGGGTAGAAGCTGTTAAGAATCTTTTTGGACCTAGACTTGGCGCTCAGGTACCGCTTGCCGTGCGGTAGCAGAGAGAACAGTCTATGACTAGGGTGGCTGGAGTCTTCGAACATTTATAGGGTCTTCCTTTGACACCGCCTGGTATAGAGGTCCTGGATGGCAGAGAGCTCGGCCCCAGTGATGTACTGGGCTGTACGCACTACCCTCTGTAGTGCCTTGCGGTCGGAGGCCAAGCAGTTGCCATACCAGGCGGTGATGCAACCAGTCAGGATGCTCTCGATGGTGCAGCTGTAGAACGTTTTGAGGATCTGAGGACCCATGCCAAATATTTTCAGTCTCCTGAGGGGGAATAGGCTTTGTCATGCCCTCTTCACAACTGTCTTGGTGTGTTTGGACCATGATAGTTCGTTGGTGATGTGGACACCAAGGAACTTGAAGCTCTCAACCTGTTCCACTACAGCCCCGTCGATGAGAATGGTGGCGTGCTCAGTCCTCTTTTTTTTCCTGTAGTCCACAATCATCTCCTTTGTCTTGATCACGTTGAGGGAGATGTTGTTATCCTGGCACCACATGTCCAGGTCTCTGACCTCCTCCTTATAGGCTGTCTCATCGTTGTCAGTGATCAGGCCTACCACTGATGTGTCGTCGGCAAACTTAATGATGGTGTTGGAGTCATGCCTGGCCATGCAGTCATGGGTGAACAGGGAATACAGGAGGGGACTGAGCTCAGGGCCCTGGGTCTGAACCCCGCCCTGTGCAACTGGGTCCTGGACTTCGTGACGGCCGCCCCCAGGTGGTGAAGGTAGGAAACAACACCTCCACTACGCTGATCCTCAACACAGGGGCCCCACAAGGGTGCGTGCTTAGCCCCCTCCTGTACTCCCTGTTCACCCATGACTACGTGGCCAAGCACGCCTCCAACTCAATCATCAAAATTACAGATGACACAACAGTAGTAGGCTTGATTACCAACAATGACGAGACCGCCTACAGGGAGGAGGTGAGGGCTCTGGGAGTGTGGTGCCAGGAAAATTACCTCTCCCTCAACGTCAACAAAACAAAGGAGCTGATCGTGGACTTCAGGAAACAGAAGAGGGTGCACCCCCCTATCCACATCGACGGGACCGCAGGGGAGAAGGTGGAAAGCTTCAAGTTCCTTGGCGTACACATCACTGACAATCTGAAATGGTCCACCCACACAGACAGTGTGGTGAAGAAGGCGCAACAGTGCCTCTTCAACCTCAGGAGGCTGAAGAAATTTGGCTTGGCATCTAAAACCCTCACAAACTTTTACAGATGCACAATTGAGAGCATCCTGTCGGGCTGTATCACCGCCTGGTACAGCAACTGTACCGCCCGCAACTGCAGGGCTCTCCAGAGGGTGGTGCGGTCCGCCGAACGCATTACCGGGGGCAAACTACCCGCCCTCCAAGACACATACAGCACCCGATGTCACAGGAAGGCCAAAAAGATCATCAAGGACATCAACCACCCGAGCCACTGCCTGTTCACCCCACTATCATCCAGAAGGCGATGACAGTACAGGTGCATCAAAGCTGGGACCAAGAGACTGAAAAACAGCTTCTATCTCAAGGCCATCAGACTGTTAAATATCCATCACTAGCCGGCTACCACCCGGTTACTCAACCCTGCACCTTAGAGGCTGCTGCCCTATATACATAGACATGGAATCACTGGCCACTTTAATAATGGAACACTAGTCACTTTAATAATGTTTACATACTGCTTTACTCATCTCATATGTATATACTGTATTCTATTCTACAGTATTTTTGTCAATGCCACTCCGACATTGCTCGTATTAATATTTATATATTTCTTAATTCCATTCTTTTACTTTTAGATTTGTGTGTATTGTTTTGAATTGTTTGATATTATTGCACTGTTTGAGCTAGAAACACAAGCATTTCGCTACACCGCAATAACATCTGCTAAATATGTGTATGTGACCAATATAATTTGATTTGATTTGATTTGAATGGAGAATTGAATGGACTTGGAGGGTAAAGTGTCTTGCAGGAGAGGATGACATGGAGGTGTCGGTCTGAAACAGAACTTTAGTAAACGGCCTCTGACCTCATTGAGGCACGTCTTCCTAACGGAGATGGCAAGGAATGAAGAAAAATGGACAGACACTTTTCTGAAGATTGATCATCCTTGAGATGTTTCTACAACTTGATTGGAGTCCATCTGTGGTAAATTCAAATGATTGGACATGATTCGGAAAGGCACACACCTATCTATATAAGGTTCCACAGTTGACAGTGCATTTCAGAGCAAAAACCAAGCCATAAGGTCTAAGGAATTGTCCGTAGAGACAGGATTGTGTCGAGGCACAGATCTGGGGAAGGGTACCAAAACATTTCTGCAACACTGAAGGTCCCCAAGAACACAGTGGCCTCCATCATTCTTAAATGGAAGAAGTTTGGAACCACCAAGACTCTTCCTAATGCTGGCTGCACGGCCAAACTGAGCAATCGGGGGAGAAGGGCCTTGGTCAGGGAGGTGACCAAGAACCTGATGGTCACTCTGACAGAGCTCCAGAGTTCCTCTTTGGAAATGGGAGAACCTTCCAGAAGGACAACCATCTCTGCAGCACTCCACCAATCAGGCCTTTATGGTAGAGTGGCCAGACGGAAGCCACTCCTCAGTAAAGGCCACATGACAGCCCACTTGTAGTTTGCCAAAAGGAACCTAAAGGACTCTCAGACCATGAGAAACAAGATTGAACTCTTTGTTACCAGCCTCAGAAATTGCAGCCCAAATATAGTTGAAGTCGGAGGTTTACATACACCTTAGCCAAATACATTTAAACTCAGTGTTTCACAATTCCTGACATTTAATCCTAGTAAAAATGATCTGTTTTAGGTCAGTTAGGATCACCACTTTATTTTAAGAATGTAAAATGTGGGGGGATCACGTGACCCTTGAACGAGATGGCCGCATGAACTAGGAGCTCCGCACAAGTAGTTTCCAATTCCTAATCTTACCTCCACTTCAAGTTTAAACTCATTTAGCTTTAGTCAAAAAGTCATGGCGGCTTCAAAAGGCAACACTACAGGTGACATTTTTACCCGGACTCGAGTACTAGCGACGGAAAAAGCCTCCAAGAAGCAGCTAGCTTCAGAAAAAGCTAGCGCCATTAGCCAGGAGAAAGAGGACCCGTCCCCCCCCCGAGGCCCAACCTCGCACTCTGTCGAAGACATCTTTTCTGAGCTGAGATCCCAACGTACAGAACTCAACACTAAACTAGATGCCATTAACGCTCAGCTCAGTGCGATAGGGGGCAAGGTGACAATCCTGGAAAATGCCTTGCCTGACATAAACAACAAGATAACCATAAACGCGGGGCGCCTGGACGAGGCAGAGGGGCGAATCCTATCCACGGAAAACTTATTGACAGACGCCATGGAAACAATAGCATATGCTAAAAAAAAAATAGAGCAGCTGGAAGAGAAAACAGAGGACCTGGAAAACAGGGGGCGAAGGAATAATTGTGTTCTATTAAATCTGAAAAAGAAGAGGGGAACATGCCACTGATCCGCTACCTGCAATCTTCCCGAGTGGCTCCACCTGTCCACCGACAGGCCCATAGAACTCGAGAGAGCTCACCGAGCACTGAGGCCCCCACCAGCAGCCAGACAACCACCGCGCCCAATCACCATACGTTTCCTGAGATTCACCGACAAGGAATGAGTCCTACAGGCGGCGAAAACCAACACCATTACAGTGGGAAACGCCAAACTCACCTTACTCCAGGACCTGTCAGCTGGAATACGCCGAAAGCGCCGAGAGTTTGACGAGGTGAAGAAATGCTCCATTGACCGAGGCATCTTTAGGGGATTCAAATACCCAAACGAGCTCAGGATTCTTCACCAAGGAGCCCTGCGACACTTCAAAACTCCCGAAGAGGCAAAACGTTTTTTGAAAGACAACCCCGGTCAATGAGAAATGGACCATTGACTAAATGCGATTAATGCGATTACTGTTATTACTAAAGGAGGTAAGACAACATATAGCCGATATCCAAAGACCCACCGCCCTGCTAAATTTCATTATAGCCGTCCAATCTATATTTATGTTCCTTTAGCTGAGAGGGATAGGCCCCATATTATAACTTAGGCCTACTGTATGTAGGCTGGGCTATTGATTTAATTTTCTCCCTTTCTTAATGTGGTCTGGACGGGGGCTACGTTGTCAGTTACTCAATGCGGGCGGAGAGGATGAGGCATTTCTTTGGTGGGGAGGGGGAGACGTTGTGCGTTGCTAACTGTTCCCGGTCTTTTTTTTTGTTGGAACACAGAATTGTGACTGAGCGGGGAGGTAATAGATCCAACGGGATATGTCGAGTTGTTTGGGAACTCGGCTGGGGTGTTCAGAGATTGTTATTTTATGTAAACCATTTATTTTCCTTTTATGTGAACGCAGCTGTAACTACGATCCACCTTTACCCAGAGATGACTTGCACTAAAGTTCGATTACTGTTCGATGACGATGACTAGTACCTTAAATCTATTGACATGGAACTGCCACGGTCTAGGCCATGCAATAAAACGGAAAAAGATACTATGTGCTCTAAAAAAGGAAAAAGCAGACATCGCGCTATTGCAAGAGACACACCTCTGTGATGCTGAACATGCCAAACTCCGCAGAGCTTGGGTGGGACAGGTGTATTTATCATCTTTCAAATCCAACAGTAGAGGTACAGCAATACTTATCCATAAGAATGTTCCATTCATAATTGACAAAAACATATCTGATCCGGAGGGGAGATTTATCTTGATAACTGGGTCACTGTATGGGCAACCAATTACTATCTTAAACATATACGCCCCTAACACAGATACTCCTGCTTTTATGTCGAAAATGATAACTCTGTTCAATGAGCATTGTGTTTCCTTTGGAGTGTTGGCCGGAGATTTTAATTGTACCCTGAACCCAACCCTAGACAAATCATCTCAAATCACCACCACAAATCCTAGATCTGCAAAGATGTTGAACTCTCTTACTAAAGAGATGGGACTGATAGATATCTGGAGAGAGACTAATAGCTCAGCTATGGACTATACATACTACTCTAATGTCCATAACACCTACTCCCGTATAGATTAAATTTTTATCCCAAAGAGTTTCATAAATTCAGCCACGTGTACAATCGGACCCATAGCGCTTTCGGATCACGCCTTTGTCCACCTCCGCTTTGACCTCTGCAAAAACATCCCGAGATCAAAGAGCTGGAAATTCAACACCTCCATGCTATCAAACGAAGCATTCCATACATTGGTAACTACATGGATAGACAACTACACACAAGACAACAAAGATTCTCCTGTTTCTCCGGCCACAATGTGGGACGCTGCTAAAGCCACACTAAGAGGTCATCTAATTGCATATGCTTCCTCTAAGAAAAAAGCAATGGAAGCACACAGGCTAGATCTGGAGAGGGAGCTGGAACGCTGTGAAAAAGTACATAAACAATCCCCAGACAGCACCTCCTGGAGTCAACTTAAAGCAGCCAAAGCCAAACTGAATTTGGACTATACTCGGGAGATTAAAAAAAAAGTTTTCTTTACTAAACAGAAATACCATGAGTATAGCAATAGGCCTAGTAGATTGCTTGCTTATCAATTAAAAAAAGAGCAGTCAGAGCGTACAATTATGGCTATCCGAACAGCAGAGGATGAGGTCACATATGATCCAAAAAAGATCAATTTAACTTTTCATGATTTTTACTGCAAGCTATATACCTCTGAGAGAAAACACACGGAGGCAGAACTCCACTCCTTCCTAGAGGGAATCTCGCTACCTAAACTATCAGAGACCGACCAAGAAGATCTCAACTCCCCCTTCACTCCTGAGGAGATCCTGGAGGTAATTACCTCCATGCCACCTAACAAGTCCCCAGGCCCAGATGGATTCCCCAGAGAGTTCTACAAAGCTTTTTGGCCCCAGCTTAGCCCTATTTTCATGCCAATGCTGGAGGATTTTTGCAAAAACTGAGTTCTCCCAGACTCAATGCACACAGCTCGTATTACAGTGTTGCTCAAAAAAGACAAGGATCCCCTATCCTACTCCTCCTTCCGGCCCATAAGCTTGTTGGATTTCGACTACAAAATAATCACCAAATTGCTCGCCAAAAGACTAAACACTCTTCTTCCCAAAATAATAAAAGCGGACCAGACGGGATTTATTAGAGACAGATACTCTTCTGATAACATTCGCCGTCTTTTTGATATTATTGATCAAGTAAACGCACAGAAGACCCCTGTCCTGCTGGCTTCACTGGATGCTGAGAAGGCGTTCGACAGGATGGAGTGGAGCTTTCTGTTCTCAGTCTTAGAGAAGTTCAACATGGGCCCAAACTTTATTAAATGGATCAAATCACTATACTCTCATCCAAATGCCATGGTGACTACTAACGGACTGAACTCTGACAGATTCCCTTTGGGACGGGGCACAAGACAAGGGTGCTCGCTGTCCCCCCTGCTCTACTTGTTGGGGGCGGAGCCTCTGGCAGAGTTGATAAGGAGCAATCCAAGTATTATGGGTGTTCCTGCAGGCGGCCTGCAGCACAAGATTTCGCTTTACGCGGATGATGTCTTGCTCTACATATCCAACCCTGAGAAATCCCTTCCTCCCATCTTAGATACAATTGCTCAGTATGGCACGTTTTCAGGTTATAAGATTAATTTTAACAAATCCACTGTCTGCCCTCTCAATATTATACTCACCAGTTCTATGAAGACACTATGCCCATTCCAATGGAAGACACAGGGGTTTCAATACCTTGGGATATTCATAACACCAGATCTGAATAGGCTTTTCAAAGATAATTATCTTCCACTCCTGGATCAAATCAAGAACAACCTCCAAACCTGGATCTCCCTCCCAATTAGCTTAGTTGGAAGAATTAATGTAATCCGTATGAACATCCTCCCTAGACTGAACTATTTATTTCAGATGCTCCCATGCTATCTCCCAGCTTCCTTTTTCAAAACAATTAACCAAAGCATCACCAAATTTATATGGGGCAATAAAAAACCTAGGATCAAGCTTTCCACTCTATCGAAACCTGAATCTAAGGGTGGTCTTGCCCTTCCCTCCCTTCAATTGTACTACTGGTCTGCCCAAATCCGCAACATGCTAACATGGATCACAAACAGACAAGAGTCAACGTGGAGCCAGATAGAAGCCCAATCTTGTGGTTCATTGCCACTAAGCTCAACTATATTCATTGATAACTTTAGTGAAGTGGGCAACATAGCCAAAACATTTGTGATTTACAGTACCCTACGAGCGTGGAGGGACTGTAAGAAATACTTGGGCATCTCCTCCCAAATATGTTCTCACTCGCCTATAGTAGGCAACCCAGACTTGCCAAAAGCCCTGAGAGATGCCAACTTTAATCTTTGGCATACTCTAGGAATCAGGACCTTTTCAGACCTATTTCATCAGAAGACCACTACACTGAAATCCTTTCAAGAGCTCTGCAATGAATTCAATGTGCCAAGATCCCATTTTTTTAAATATCTACAAATTAGACATGTCATCTCCTCATTTACTTCCAAGAGGAGGTTTAGAACTCAGTTGAATGAAGTTGAAACCCTTCTTGTCACAGCACAATCCATTAAAGGCAAAATATCCTATATCTATAGACTCCTTTCTGAGAAAGGAGGATCCTCCTTTACTCCTTTGAAAATAATATGGGAAAAGGACCTTGGTCTGACTATCAGTGATGAGTTATGGGCGGAGGTTTGCGACAGGGTATACTGCTCCTCTACTAATGTAAAAATGAAAGAATCTAATTACAAATTTTTGTACAAATTTTATTACACTCCCCTGAGACTCCATAAAATGAAAACAGACATTTCTCCTAATTGTAATAGATGTGCCTCTGAAAGTGGAACCTATATGCATGTATTTTGGAGCTGCAGAGAGATTGCCAGATTTTGGCAATCTATACATACTGCTGCACAGAAAATACTAGATGTACAGTTTGATATGACCCCGTGTCTCTATCTTCTTAATGCCCAGCAGGACTTTGTTCTTGATCCTGACAGAGAAAATTTGCTCATGACCATTACATACTTTGCTAAGAAATGTATTCTTCTATTGTGGGCCTCTAATACCTCTCCTACATTTAAAATGTGGATTGACCAGATTGTTGACTTTCTCCCTCTTGAAAAGCTCACTTATGACCTCCACAAGAGACAGCCCAAGTTTGATAGACTCTGGTCTCCACTACTCAACTATATTTCAAATTGGACAGAGTGAATGGGGGAATCAGGGAGATGGGCAGATGCGTGTTGTGTAAGGTGCTGTAAAACCTAAAAACTAATTATTGGCTCGTCATCTCAGCTAAGGCTGGAAATAGCTAATAAGAACCTTGATAGTGCTGCTGCAAGTTCTATAATTTAAATTTTGTTATAATTATTATTTGTGTATGTATGTATGTATGTATGTATATATGTGTATGTATATATATATACATATATAAAACAATTTTTTATTATTATTATTTAAAAAAAAAAAAAAAAAAAATTCACATCTGTGAATGTGGAATGTGTTTGGTTGGTTGATTGAAAACTTAATAAAACTTTAAATTGAAAAAAAAGAATGTAAAATGTCAGAATAATAGTAGAGAGAATGATTTATTTCAGCTTTTATTTCTTTCATCACATTCCCAGTGGGTCAGTGGGTCAGAAGTTTACATACACTCAATTAGTATTTGGTAGCATTGCCTTTAAATTGTTTAACTTAGGTCAAATGTTTCGAGTAGCCTTCCACAAGCTTCCCACAATAAGTTGGGTGAATTTTGGCCCATTCCCACTGACAGAGCTGGTGTAACTGAATCAGGTTTGTAGGCCTCCTTGCTCGCACACGCTTTTTCAGTTCTGCCCACACATTTTCTATAGGATTGAGGTCAGGGCTTTGTGATGGCCACTCCAGTACCTTGACTTTCTTGTCCTTAAGCCATTTTGCCACAAATTTGGAAGTATGCTTGGGGTCATTGTCCATTTGGAAGACCCATTTGCGACCAAGCTTTAACTTCCTGACTGATGTCTTGAGATTTTGCTTCAATATATCCACATAATTTTCCTTCCTCATGATGCCATCTATTTTGTGAAGTGCACCAATCCCTCCTGCAGCAAAGCACCCCCACAGCACGATGCTGCCACCCCCGTGCTTCACGGTTGGGATGGTGTTCTTCGGCCTGCAAGCAACCCCCTTTTTCCTCCAAACATAACGATGGTCATTATGGCCAAACAGTTCTATTTTTGTTTCATCAGACCAGAGGACATTTCTCCAAAAAGTACGATCTTTGTCCCCATGTGCAGTTGCAAACCGTAGGCTTTTTTATGGCGGTTTTGGAGCAGTGGCTTCTTCCTTGCTGAGCGCCCTTTCAGGTTATATCGATATAGGACTCGTTTTACTGTGGATATAGATACTTTTGTACCTGTTTCCTCCAGCATCTTCACAAGGTCCTTTGCTGTTGTTCTGGGATTGATTTGCACTTTTCGCACCAAAGTACGTTAATCTCTAGGAGACAGAATGTGTCTCCTTCCTGAGCGGTATGACGGCTGCATGGTCCCATGGTGTTTATACTTGCGTACTATTGTTTGTACAGATGAACGTGGTACCTTCAGGCGTTTGGAAATTGCTCCCAAGGATGAACCAGACTTGTGGTCTACAATTTGTTTTCTGAGGTCTTGGCTGATCTCTTTGGATTTTCCCATGATGTCAAGCAAAGAGGCACTGAGTTTGAAGGTAGGCCTTGAAATACATCCACAGGTACACCTCCAATTGACTCAAATGATGTCAATTAGCCTATCAAAAGCTTCTAAAGCCATGACATCATTTTCTGGAATTTTCCAAGCTGTTTAAAGGCACAGTCAACTTAGTGTATGTAAACTTCTGACCCACTGGAATTGTGATACAGTGAATTATAAGTGAAGTAGATGTCCTAACCGACTTGCCAAAACTATAGTTTGTTAACAAGAAATGTGTGGAGTGGTTGAAAAACGAGTTTTAATGACTCCAACCTAAGTGTATGTAAACTTCCGACTTCAACTGTAAATGCTTCACAGAGTTCAAGTAACAGACACATCAAGCGCTATGATGAAACTGGCTCTCATGAGGACCACCACAGGAATGGAAGATCCAGAGTTACCTCTGCTGCAGAGGATAAGTTCATTAGAAATACCAGCCTCAGAAATTGCAGCCCAAACAAATGCTTCACAGAGTTCAAGTCACAGACACATCTCAACATCAACTGTTCAGAGGAGACTGTGTGAATCAGGCCTTCATGGTCGAATTGCTGCAAAGAAACCACTACTAAAGGACATCAATAAGAAGAAGAGACTTGCTTGGGCCAAGAAACACAAGCAATTGACATTAGACCGGTGGAAATGTGTCCTTTGGTCTGGAGTCCAAATTGGAGATTATTGGTTCCAACCTCTGTGTCTTTGTGAGACGCAGAGAAGGTGAATGGATGATCTCTGCATGTGTGGTTCCCACCGTAAAGCATGGAGGAGGAGGTGTGATGGTGTGGGAGTGCTTTGCTGGTGACACTGTCTGTGACTTATTTAGAATTCAAGGCACACTTAACCTGCATGGCTACCACAGCATTCTGCAGCGATACACCACCCCATCTGGTTTGGGCTTAGTGGGACTATCATTTGTTTTTCAACAGGACAATGACCCAACACACCTCCAGGCTGTGTAAGGGCTATTTGACCAAGAAGGAGAGTGATGGGAGTGCTGCATCAGATGACCTGGCCTCCACAATCCCCTGACCTCAACCAAATTGAAATGGTTTGGGATGAGTCGGACGGCAGAGTGAAGGAAAAGCAGCCAACAAGTGATATGTGGGAACTCCTTCAAGACTGTTGGAAAAGCATTCCAGGTGAAGCTGGTTGAGAGAATGCCAAGAGTGTGCAAAGCTGTCATCAAGGCAAAGGGTGGCTATTTGAAGAATCTCAAATCTAAAATATATTTTGATTTGTTTAACACTTATTTGGTTACTACATGATTCCATATGTGTTATTTCATAGTTTTGATGTCTTCAGTATTATTCTACAATGTAGAAAATAGTAAAAATAAAGAAAAACCCTGGAATGAGTAGGTGTGTCCAAACTTTTGACCAGAAGCAGACCACCATCGTCCCTGCGCCTAAGAACGCCAATGTAACGTGTCTAAATGACTATTGCCCCGTAGCCAAGGTAACCTCACATCTGGAGCCATCTGGTCATCGCTCACATCAACACCATCATCCCAGACACCCTGGACCCAATCCAATGTGCATACCGCCCCAACAGATCCACAGATGACGCAATCTAAATCTCACTCCACACTGCCCTTTCCCACTTGGAGAAAAGCAACACCTACATAAGAATGCTTTTCATTGAATACAGCTCAGCGTTCAAGACTGTAGTGTCCTCCAAGCTCATCACTAATCTAAGGACCCTAGACTGAACACCTCCCTCTGCAATTGGATCCTGGACTTCCTTACGCCAGGTGGTAAGGGTAAGCAACACTTCCGCCACGCTGACCCTCAACACGGGGGCCCCTCAGGGGTGCATACTTAGTCCCCTCCTGTACTCCCTGTTCACCCACGACTGCGTGGCCAGGCACGACTTCAACACCATCATTAAGTTTCCCGACAACACGACGGTGGTAGGCCTGATCACCGACAACGATGAGACAGCCTATAGGGAGGAGGTCAGAGACCTGGCAGTGTGGTGCCAGGACAACAACATCTCCTGCAGCGTGAGCAAGACAAAGGAGCTGACCGTGGACTACAGGAAACAGAGGGCCGAGCATGTCCCCATTCGCATCAACAGGGTTGTAGTGGAGCTGGTCGAGAGCTTCAAGTTCCTCTGTGTCCACATCACTAATGATCAATCATGGTCCAAACGCACCAACACAGTCATGAAGAGGGCACGACAAAGCCTATTCCCCCTCAGGATGCTGAAAATATTTGGCATGGGCCCTCAGATCCTCAAAAAGTTATACAGTTGCACCATTGAGAGCATCTTGACTGGCTGCATCACCGCTTAAGTATGGAAACTGCTTGGCATCCAACCGCAAGGCGCTACAGAGGGCAGTGCGGACGGCCCAACACATCACTGTGGCAAAGCTCCCTGCCATCCAGGACCTCTATACCAGGCGGTGTCAGAGGAAGTCCCTAAAAATTGTCAAAGACTCCAGCCACCCAAGTCATAGACTGTTCTCTCTGCTACTACACAGCAAGCGGTACCGAGGCACCAAGTATGGAACCAACAGGACCCTGAACAGCTTCTACCCCCAAGCCATAGGACTGCTAAGTAGTTAACCAAATAGCTACCCTGACCATCTGCATTGACACTTCTTTGACTCATCACATACGCTGCTGCTACTGTTTACTAGGGCGGCAGATAGACTAGCGGTTAAGAGTGTTGAGCCAGTAACCAAAAGGTTGCTGGTTTGAATCCCCGAGCAGACTAGGTGAAAAATATGCCTATGTGCCCTTGAGCAAGGCACTTAACCCTAATTGCTCCTGTAAGTCGCTCTGGATAAGAGCGTCTGATAAATGACTAAAATGTACCAACAAAAAAAAAGTACTCTGTCACTTTATTCCTAGTCATATGTACATATCTACCTTAATTACCTCGTACCCCTGCACATCGACTCAGTACAGCTACCCCATGTATACAGCCGAGTTATCATTGTGTATCTATTATTTCATGTTTTCCTTTTCTGTTATTTTCTTTCTCTCTGTATTGTTGGGAAGGCTCCGTACGTAAGCATTTCACTGTTAGTCCACACCTGTTTACGAAGCATGTGACAAATAAGATTTTATTTGAAATGTAAATAGTTTATTCGAACAATATTTATGAGCACAGTACATTGAGTTTGTGCATAAAATTAACATGTATGCTCTTTTGGTGCGGGTGCGTGTCCAGGTCGCAGGACGTTCCCTCGGAGCTTCATGCCTCAGGAGAACCTGTTCCAGCTGGTTCCGTCCAGTCGGACGCGGAGCTACAACGGAGACAGCACGCTGCAGTACAGCGACCTCAGAACACTGGGCCGAGCCACAGAGAAGAGCTGCCCCCACAGAGAAGCAGCCGCATGTGAGTAAAGTCCCCCGCTAAAGACCCCCCTAAGTGGGGTGAATCAGAGCTCTGCTGTGGATGTGTCATTCTTTCTGAACAGAAGACTGACAGGAGAGGAAAAGGCAGAGAATAGATCATTCTAGCAGAACATTGGAGTCTACTGCCCCCTACTGCTGGGAAGCTTGGTTGCTGTGTCATAGGGACCAGGGTTATTAAAAAAATGCATATATTATTACTTTTTTGGGGGTAGATCAGCTATAATATTGCAGATAAATTGTGGGTTCATTTCAGGACCAGGGTTACCGGTAGGTTGCTGTGTCGTAGGGACCAGGGTTACCGGTAGATTGCTGTGTCATCAGGACCAGGGTTACCGGTAGGTTGCTGTGTCATCAGGACCAGGGTTACCGGTAGGTTGCTGTGTCGTAGGGACCAGGGTTACCGGTAGGTTGCTGTGTCGTAGGGACCAGGGTTACCGGTAGGTTGCTGTGTCGTAGGGACCAGGGTTACCGGTAGGTTGCTGTGTCATCAGGACCAGGGTTACCGGTAGGTTGCTGTGTCGTAGGGACCAGGGTTACCGGTAGGTTGCTGTGTCGTAGGGACCAGGGTTACCGGTAGGTTGCTGTGTCATCAGGACCAGGGTTACCGGTAGGTTGCTGTGTCGTAGGATCCAGGGTTACCGGTAGGTTGCTGCGTCGTAGGGACCAGGGTTACCGGTAGGTTGCTGTGTCATCAGGACCAGGGTTACCGGTAGGTTGCTGTGTCGTAGGGACCAGGGTTACCGGTAGGTTGCTGTGTCGTAGGGACCAGGGTTACCGGTAGGTTGCTGTGTCGTAGGGACCAGGGTTACCGGTAGGTTGCTGTGTCATCAGGACCAGGGTTACCGGTAGGTTGCTGTGTCATCAGGACCAGGGTTACCGGTAGGTTGCTGTGTCATCAGGACCAGGGTTACCGGTAGGTTGCTGTGTCATCAGGACCAGGGTTACCGGTAGGTTGCTGTGTCGTAGGGACCAGGGTTACCGGTAGGTTGCTGTGTCATCAGGACCAGGGTTACCGGTAGGTGGCTGTGTCATCAGGACCAGGGTTACCGGTAGGTTGCTGTGTCATCAGGACCAGGGTTACCGGTAGGTTGCTGTGTCGTAGGGACCAGGGTTACCGGTAGGTTGCTGTGTCATCAGGACCAGGGTTACCGGTAGGTTGCTGTGTCGTAGGGACCAGGGTTACCGGTAGGTTGCTGTGTCATCAGGACCAGGGTTACCGGTAGGTTGCTGTGTCGTAGGGACCAGGGTTACCAGTAGGTTGCTGTGTCGTAGGGACCAGGGTTACCGGTAGGTTGCTGTGTCGTAGGGACCAGGGTTACCGGTAGGTTGCTGTGTCGTAGGGACCAGGGTTACCGGTAGGTTGCTGTGTCGTAGGGACCAGGGTTACCGGTAGGTTGCTGTGTCATCAGGACCAGGGTTACCGGTAGGTTGCTGTGTCATCAGGACCAGGGTTACCGGTAGGTTGCTGTGTCGTAGGGACCAGGGTTACCGGTAGGTTGCTGTGTCGTAGGGACCAGGGTTACCAGTAGGTTGCTGTGTCGTAGGGACCAGGGTTACCGGTAGGTTGCTGTGTCGTAGGGACCAGGGTTACCGGTAGGTTGCTGTGTCATCAGGACCAGGGTTACCGGTAGGTTGCTGTGTCGTAGGGACCAGGGTTACCAGTAGGTTGCTGTGTCGTAGGGACCAGGGTTACCGGTAGGTTGCTGTGTCGTAGGGACCAGGGTTACCGGTAGGTTGCTGTGTCATCAGGACCATGGTTACCGGTAGGTTGCTGTGTCGTAGGGACCAGGGTTACCGGTAGTTTGCTGTGTCGTAGGGACCAGGGTTACCGGTAGGTTGCTGTGTCGTAGGGACCAGGGTTACCGGTAGGTTGCTGTGTCATCAGGACCAGGGTTACCGGTAGGATGCTGTGTCATCAGGACCAGGGTTACCGGTAGGTTGCTGTGTCATCAGGACCAGGGTTACCGGTAGGTTGCTGTGTCGTAGGGACCAGGGTTACCAGTAGGTTGCTGTGTCATCAGGACCAGGGTTACCGGTAGGTTGCTGTGTCATCAGGACCAGGGTTACCGGTAGGTTGCTGTGTCATCAGGACCAGGGTTACCGGTAGGTTGCTGTGTCGTAGGGACCAGGGTTACCAGTAGGTTGCTGTGTCGTAGGGACCAGGGTTACCGGTAGGTTGCTGTGTCGTAGGGACCAGGGTTACCGGTAGGTTGCTGTGTCATCAGGACCAGGGTTACCGGTAGTTTGCTGTGTCGTAGGGACCAGGGTTACCAGTAGGTTGCTGTGTCGTAGGGACCAGGGTTACCGGTAGGTTGCTGTGTCATCAGGACCAGGGTTACCGGTAGGTTGCTGTGTCGTAGGGACCAGGGTTACCGGTAGGTTGCTGTGTCATCAGGACCAGGGTTACCGGTAGGTTGCTGTGTCATCAGGACCAGGGTTACCGGTAGGTTGCTGTGTCATCAGGACCAGGGTTACCGGTAGGTTGCTGTGTCGTAGGGACCAGGGTTACCGGTAGGTTGCTGTGTCGTAGGGACCAGGGTTACCAGTAGGTTGCTGTGTCGTAGGGACCAGGGTTACCGGTAGGTTGCTGTGTCATCAGGACCAGGGTTACCGGTAGGTTGCTGTGTCGTAGGGACCAGGGTTACCGGTATGTTGCTGTGTCATCAGGACCAGGGTTACCGGTAGGTTGCTGTGTCGTAGGGACCAGGGTTACCGGTAGGTTGCTGTGTCATCAGGACCAGGGTTACCGGTAGGTTGCTGTGTCGTAGGGACCAGGGTTACCGGTAGGTTGCTGTGTCGTAGGGACCAGGGTTACCGGTAGGTTGCTGTGTCGTAGGGACCAGGGTTACCGGTAGGTTGCTGTGTCATCAGGACCAGGGTTACCGGTAGGTTGCTGTGTCGTAGGGACCAGGGTTACCGGTAGGTTGCTGTGTCGTAGGGACCAGGGTTACCGGTAGGTTGCTGTGTCATCAGGACCAGGGTTACCAGTAGGTTGCTGTGTCGTAGGGACCAGGGTTACCGGTAGGTTGCTGTGTCGTAGGGACCAGGGTTACCAGTAGGTTGCTGTGTCGTAGGGACCAGGGTTACCGGTAGGTTGCTGTGTCATCAGGACCAGGGTTACCGGTAGGTTGCTGTGTCATCAGGACCAGGGTTACCGGTAGGTTGCTGTGTCGTAGGGACCAGGGTTACCGGTAGGTTGCTATGTCATCAGGACCAGGGTTACCGGTAGGTTGCTGTGTCGTAGGGACCAGGGTTACCGGTAGGTTGCTGTGTCATCAGGGACCAGGGTTACCGGTAGGTTGCTGTGTCATCAGGACCAGGGTTACCGGTAGTTTGCTGTGTCATCAGGGACCAGGGTTACCGGTAGGTTGCTGTGTCATCAGGACCAGGGTTACCGGTAGGTTGCTGTGTCGTAGGGACCAGGGTTACCGGTAGGTTGCTGTGTCATCAGGACCAGGGTTACCGGTAGGTTGCTGTGTCATCAGGACCAGGGTTACCGGTAGGTTGCTGTGTCGTAGGGACCAGGGTTACCGGTAGGTTGCTGTGTCGTAGGGACCAGGGTTACCGGTAGGTTGCTGTGTCGTAGGGACCAGGGTTACCGGTAGGTTGCTGTGTCGTAGGGACCAGGGTTACCGGTATGTTGCTGTGTCATCAGGACCAGGGTTACCGGTAGGTTGCTGTGTCGTAGGGACCAGGGTTACCGGTAGGTTGCTGTGTCATCAGGACCAGGGTTACCGGTAGGTTGCTGTGTCGTAGGGACCAGGGTTACCGGTAGGTTGCTGTGTCGTAGGGACCAGGGTTACCGGTAGGTTGCTGTGTCGTCAGGACCAGGGTTACCGGTAGGTTGCTGTGTTGTAGGGACCAGGGTTACCGGTAGGTTGCTGTGTCATCAGGACCAGGGTTACCGGTAGGTTGCTGTGTCGTAGGGACCAGGGTTACCGGTAGGTTGCTGTGTCGTAGGGACCAGGGTTACCGGTAGTTTGCTGTGTCATCAGGACCAGGGTTACCGGTAGGTTGCTGTGTCGTAGGGACCAGGGTTACCGGTAGGTTGCTGTGTCGTAGGGACCAGGGTTACCGGTAGGTTGCTGTGTCATCAGGACCAGGGTTACCGGTAGGTTGCTGTGTCGTAGGATCCAGGGTTACCAGTAGGTTGCTGTGTCATCAGGGACCAGGGTTACCGGTAGGTTGCTGTGTCGTAGGGACCAGGGTTACCGGTAGGTTGCTGTGTCGTAGGGACCAGGGTTACCGGTAGGTTGCTGCGTCGTCAGGACCAGGGTTACCGGTAGGTTGCTGTGTCGTAGGGACCAGGGTTACCGGTAGGTTGCTGTGTCGTAGGGACCAGGGTTACCGGTAGGTTGCTGTGTTGTAGGGACCAGGGTTACCGGTAGGTTGCTGTGTCGTCAGGACCAGGGTTACCGGTAGGTTGCTGTGTCGTAGGGACCAGGGTTACCGGTAGGTTGCTGTGTCGTAGGGACCAGGGTTACCGGTAGGTTGCTGTGTCGTAGGGACCAGGGTTACCGGTAGGTTGCTGTGTCGTAGGGACCAGGGTTACCGGTAGGTTGCTGTGTCGTAGGGACCAGGGTTACCAGTAGGTTGCTGTGTCATCAGGACCAGGGTTACCGGTAGGTTGCTGTGTCGTAGGGACCAGGTTTACCGGTAGGTTGCTATGTCATCAGGACCAGGGTTACCGGTAGGTTGCTGTGTCATCAGGACCAGGGTTACCGGTAGGTTGTGTGTCGTAGGGACCAGGGTTACCAGTAGGTTGCTGTGTCGTAGGGACCAGGGTTACCGGTAGGTTGCTGTGTCATCAGGACCAGGGTTACCAGTAGGTTGCTGTGTCGTAGGGACCAGGGTTACCGGTAGGTTGCTGTGTCGTAGGGACCAGGGTTACCGGTAGGTTGCTGTGTCGTAGGGACCAGGGTTACCGGTAGGTTGCTGTGTCGTAGGAACCAGGGTTACCGGTAGGTTGCTGTGTCATAGGGACCAGGGTTACCGGTAGGTTGCTGTGTCGTAGGGACCAGGGTTACCGGTAGGTTGCTGTGTCGTAGGGACCAGGGTTACCGGTAGGTTTCTTTGTCATCAGGACCAGGGTTACCGGTAGGTTGCTGTGTCGTAGGGACCAGGGTTACCGGTAGGTTGCTGTTCTCCTCCCTCCGTCCCGACAACAAAGTCTGACACTCAGCCAGCCTCTGTCACATCCTCACTAATCACATCCAGCCGAGTCAGGAGACTACTCAGCCTAGCTCCCACATGAACAAATACTATAGTACTGTAGACTTGACTAGTATACTATAGTGTTCACTAGTGCTAAGCGATTAACCGGAATGTTGGTTCTTTTTTCAGTTCTTAAACTGATTGACCAACTCTGTTCAATTACTTGAATACCATTTTAGTTCTGTTTTTTGTGAGCCTGACGTGCCATTTCTTTAGAGAGAAATGAAGTGTGTGGGACGATGGGCTGAAGAGAGTTGTAGTTTTCACTAATCAAATCTTCAACGTAGTTCAGCACAGAAACGTGGTAATGAACTACAATAGCTAGGTTTCCATCCAATTGGCAAAACATTTTTCCTGCGAATATTCTAAAATCCACTTAAAAACAATATGCTCATTTCCCATCAAACCTGATGGATGTAGTGCACATACAATTCCTTTTGCAGTTAAATCCTCATGTATTGAACTAATTGTTTTCTCACAAACACTGTTGATTTATATAGCGACCGCGCCCACTCTGGTATTGGCGTGTGCGCTCTGGCCTCAGCTATCTGCGTGTTGTTGGCTAGAGCGCACACATAGCCTATGTGAGATTATTATGGACAAAAGCGCGAGAGTTTGTCAAATGTTAGTCAAGCATTGATTATCATGTCACCAGAATAAGACCTTCGATATTTATTGGAAAGGAGCATCAAGCTCATCACCGTGCCCTTTCACCACCCTGTGAAGTTCATAACTTATTTCATCTGTAGTTTAATGAACTGCTTTCCCAACGAGTCGTAGTGGGAGGACCACACAACATGTCATCTCGTGAGTCCAAGTTTACTTTCATATTATGGTTATTATATCCATATTTGAGCATAAAAGCGTTTGACATTTCTCGTGTAAATCATTTTGCCGCCATAAAGATCCCACCTTGTCTAGTGTATTTAGTTTTGTCGACATTTGGAAAGTTCACCGGAAAATGTTGTTTCCATCAGGCCAGTCAATACATTTTTTTATCCGACATTTACTTTAATCGCATAAAAATGTTGGATGAAAACCTTACAGACCATCATCCATTGAGACAGATCTTTCCGGCTCGTACAGAGATGGACCTGGTTATAGACCATCATCCATTGAGACAGATCTTTCCGGCTCGTACAGAGATGGACCTGGTTATAGACCATCATCCATTGAGACAGATCTTTCCGGCTCGTACAGAGATGGACCTGGTTATAGACCATCATCCATTGAGACAGATCTTTCCGGCTCGTACAGAGATGGACCTGGTTACAGACCATCATCCATTGAGACAGATCTTTCCGGCTCGTACAGCGATGGACCTGGTTATAGACCATCATCCATTGAGACAGATCTTTCCGGCTCGTACAGAGATGGACCTGGTTACAGACCATCATCCATTGAGACAGATCTTTCCGGCTCGTACAGAGATGGACCTGGTTATAGACCATCATCCATTGAGACAGATCTTTCCGGCTCGTACAGAGATGGACCTGGTTATAGACCATCATCCATTGAGACAGATCTTTCCGGCTCGTACAGAGATGGACCTGGTTATAGACCATCATCCATTGAGACAGATCTTTCCGGCTCGTACAGAGATGGACCTGGATATAGACCATCATCCATTGAGACAGATCTTTCCGGCTCGTACAGAGATGGACCTGGTTATAGACCATCATCCATGGAGACAGATCTTTCCGGCTCGTACAGAGATGGACCTGGTTATAGACCATCATCCATTGAGACAGATCTTTCCGGCTCGTACAGAGATGGACCTGGTTACAGACCATCATCCATTGAGACAGATCTTTCCGGCTCGTACAGAGATGGACCTGGTTATAGACCATCATCCATTGAGACAGATCTTTCCGGCTCGTACAGAGATGGACCTGGTTATAGACCATCATCCATTGGGACAGATCTTTCCGGCTCGTACAGAGATGGACCTGGTTATAGACCATCATCCATTGAGACAGATCTTTCCGGCTCGTACAGAGATGGACCTGGTTATAGACCATCATCCATTGAGACAGATCTTTCCGGCTCGTACAGAGATGGACCTGGTTATAGACCATCATCCATGGAGACAGATCTTTCCGGCTCGTACAGAGATGGACCTGGTTATAGACCATCATCCATTGAGACAGATCTTTCCGGCTCGTACAGAGATGGACCTGGTTATAGACCATCATCCATTGAGACAGATCTTTCCGGCTCGTACAGAGATGGACCTGGTTATAGACCATCATCCATTGAGACAGATCTTTCCGGCTCGTACAGAGATGGACCTGGTTATAGACCATCATCCATTGAGACAGATCTTTCCGGCTCGTACAGAGATGGACCTGGTTATAGACCATCATCCATTGAGACAGATCTTTCCGGCTCGTACAGAGATGGACCTGGTTATAGACCATCATCCATTGAGACAGATCTTTCCGGCTCGTACAGAGATGGACCTGGTTATAGACCATCATCCATTGAGACAGATCTTTCCGGCTCGTACAGAGATGGACCTGGTTATAGACCATCATCCATTGAGACAGATCTTTCCGGCTCGTACAGAGATGGACCTGGTTATAGACCATCATCCATTGAGACAGATCTTTCCGGCTCGTACAGAGATGGACCTGGTTATAGACCATCATCCATTGAGACAGATCTTTCCGGCTCGTACAGAGATGGACCTGGTTATAGACCATCATCCATTGAGACAGATCTTTCCAGCTCGTACAGAGATGGATATACTTTAACGCCTGCTAATTTATGTTAGATACAGATCGCTGCATGAGAGAGGGGGATAGAGAGAGTTTGTGAAAGTCTGCCTTTTCTAATTTGAACTAGTAAAACGATTATCAGACAGCTCTGCAGCATACTTACGCAGCCTAGCTAAATAGGAAGACTACAGACAGGACAGTATGGGGAGAACATAATGTTTTCTGACTGGCTGCTACTGCCTGAGCAGAGATGGGATCACTAAGGAATGTGAAAGTAGTCAAACACAACTGAAATACTATATCATTTCCTATGTTTCTATTGATGTCTACCCAATGTGGACCTGACAGAGAATGGAATATGTTTGGCAATTGAATGTTCACTATTTTGGACTTTGGGATTTCCATTAAAAAGCTCAAATCATAGTATTTATTTCATAATGCATTTAATGTAAAAAAAAAAAAAAAAAAAATCCTAACAATTTGAAAACCGCAATAATTTTTTCCGAATCTGACAGAAAACAAACCAACCTCAAAAAGCACTAATCGCGCAGCGCTAGTATTCATTGTAGTGTTTTTGCGGACATGACTAGAATTACTGTAGTTTATGCGGACATGACTAGAATTACTGTAGTTTATGCGGACATGACTAGAATTACTGTAGTTTATGCGGACATGACTGTAGTATATTGTAAAACCTTCCGACTAGGATACAATACAACTACCAGACTATGCAAATTAGTTTAATGAGGGGAACACCTCAACCAGAACATTAGACACTACACCAGTTACTGTTTAATGAGGGGAACACCTCAACCAGAACATTAGACACTACACCAGTTACTGTTTAATGAGGGGAACACCTCAACCAGAACATTAGACACTACACCAGTTACTGTTTAATGAGGGGAACACCTCAACCAGAACATTAGACACTACACCAGTTACTGTTTAATGAGGGGAACACCTCAACCAGAACATTAGACACTACACCAGTTACTGTTTAATGAGGGGAACACCTCAACCAGAACATTAGACACTACACCAGTTACTGTTTAATGAGGGGAACACCTCAACCAGAACATTAGACACTACACCAGTTACTGTTTAATGAGGGGAACACCTCAACCAGAACATTAGACACTACACCAGTTACTGTTTAATGAGGGGAACACCTCAACCAGAACATTAGACACTACACCAGTTACTGTTTAATGAGGGGAACACCTCAACCAGAACATGTTGTTGTGTTGCATGTGGTGGTGTAATGTGTTGTAACGTGTTGTAATGTGTTGTAGCGTGTTGTAATGTGTTGTAACGTGTTGTAGCATGTTCTAGCGTGTTGTAGTGTGTTGTAACGTGTTGTAATGTGTTGTAACGTGTTGTAACGTGTTGTAATGTGTTGTAGCGTGTTGTAGCATGTTGTAGCATGTTGTAATGTGTTGTAGCGTGTTGTAATGTGTTGTAGCGTGTTGTAATGTGTTGTAGCGTGTTGTAGCATGTGGTAGCGTGTTGTAGCATATGGTAGCGTGTTGTTGTGTAGCATGTGGTGTTGAGTATTCTCCTAATTTGTAACGTGTTCTGTCTCGTAGCCCCGCGGGCACCGGTGAACTGGCGTCAGGGGAAGCTGCTGGGGCGTGGGGCGTTTGGGGAGGTGTACCTCTGTTACGACGTCGACACCGGACGGGAGCTGGCCGCCAAACAGGTGCCCTTTGACCCCGACTGTCAGGAGACCAGCAAGGTGAGTGGGAGGGGTCAGATGTACAGTTGAAGTCGGAAGTTTACATACACCTTAGCCAAATATATTTAAACTCAGTTTTTCACAATTCCTGACATTTAATCCTATAAAAATTCCCTGTCTTAGGTAAGTTAGGATCACCACTTTATTTTAAGAATGTGAAATGTCAGAATAGTAGTAGAGAGAATGATTTATTTCAGCTTTTATTTCTTTCATCACATTCCCAGCGGGTCAGAAGTTTACATACACTTAATTAGTATTTGGTAGCATTGCCTTTAAATTGTTTAACTTGGGTCAAACGTTTCGGGGAGCCTTCCACAAGCTTCCCACAATAAGTTGGGTGAATTTTGGTCCATTCCTCCTGACAGAGCAGGTGTAACTGAGTCAGGTTTGTAGGCCTCCTTGCTCACACACACTTTTTCAGTTCTGCCCACAAATTTTCTATAGGATTGAGGTCAGGGCTTTGTGATGGCTACTCCAATACTTTGTCCCCATGTGCAGTTGAATACCGTAGTCTGGCTTTTTTATAGCGGTTTTGGAGCAGTGGCTTCTTCCTTGCTGAGCGGCCTTTCAGGTTATGTCGATATAGGACTCGTTTTACTGTGGATATAGATACTTTTGTACCCGTTTCCTCCAGCATCTTCACAAGGTCCTTTGCTGTTGTTCTGGGATTGATTTGCACTTTTCGCACCAAAGTACGTTCATCTCTAGGAGACAGAACGCGTCTCCTTCCTGAGCGATATGACGGCTGTGTGGTCCCATGGTGTTTATACTTGCGTACTATTGTTTGTACAGATGAACGTGGTACATTCTGCCATTTGGAAATTGCTCCCAGGGATGAACCAGACTTGTGGAGGTCTACAAAAAAAATTCTGAGGTCTTGGCTGATCTCTTTTGATTTTCCCATGATGTCAAGCAAAGAGGCACTGAGTTTGAAGGTAGGCCTTGAAATACATCCACAGGTACACCTCCAATTGACTCAAATGATGTCAGAATCAGAAGCTTCTAAAGCCATGACAGCATTTTCTGGAATTTTCCAAGCTGTTTAAAGGCACAGTCAACTTAGTGTATGTAAACTTCTGACCCACTGGAATTGTGATACAGTGAATTATAAGTGAAATAATCTCTCTGTAAATAATTGTTGGAAAAATGACTTGTGTCAAAGTAGATAACCGACTTGCCAAAACTATAGTTTGTTAACCAGAAATGTGTGGAGTGGTTGAAAAACGAGTTTTAATGTGTTTATTAAATTGTTGTATGTAAACTTCCGACTTCGATTGTACCTGTTACACCTGAGAACACATCATAGGTACACGTCAACTATGACAGAAAAATTGAGAATTTTTTTCTCCAGAAGATCACATTGTAGGATTTTTAATGAATTTATTTGCAAATTATTGTGGAAAATAAGTATTTGGTCACCTACAAACAAGCAAGATTTTTGGCTCTCACAGACCTGTAACTTCTTCTTTAAGAGGCTCCTCTGTCCTCCACTCGTTACCTGTATTAATGGCACCTGTTTGAACTTGTTATCAGTATAAAAGACACCTGTCCACAACTTTCAAACAGTCACACTCCAAACTCCACTATGGCCAAGACCAAAGAGCTGTCAAAGGACACCAGAAACAAAATTGTAGACCTGCACCAGGCTGGGAAGACTGAATCTGCAATAGGTAAGCAGCTTGGTTTGAAGAAATCAACTGTGGGAGCAATTATTAGGAAATGGAAGACATACAAGACCACTGATAATCTCCCTCGATCTGGGGCTCCACGCAAGATCTCACCCCGTGGGGTCAAAATGATCACAAGAACGGTGAGCAAAAATCCCAGAACCACACGGGGGGACCTAGTGAATGACCTGCAGAGAGCTGGGACCAAAGTAACAAAGCCTACCATCAGTAACACACTACGCCGCCAGGGACTCAAATCCTGCAGTGAAAGGCGTGTCCCCCTGCTTAAGCCAGTACATGTCCAGGCCCGTCTGAAGTTTGATAGAGTGCATTTGGATGATCCAGAAGAGGATTGGGAGAATGTCATATGGTCAGATGAAACCAAAATAGAACTTTTTGGTAAAAACTCAACTCGTCGTGTTTGGAGGACAAAGAATGCTGAGTTGCATCCAAAGAACACCATACCTACTGTGAAGCATGGGGGTGGAAACATCCTGCTTTGGGGCTGTTTTTCTGCAAAGGGACCAGGACGACTGATCTGTGTAAAGGAAAGAATGAATGGGGCCATGTATCGTGAGATTTTGAGTGAAAACCTCCTTCCATCAGCAAGGGCATTGAAGATTAAATGTGGCTGGGTCTTTCAGCATGACAATGATCCCAAACACACCGCCCGGGCAATGAAGGAGTGGCTTCGTAAGAAGCATTTCAAGGTCCTGGAGTGGCCTAGCCAGTCTCCAGATCTCAACCCCATAGAAAATCTTTGGAGGGAGTTGAAAGTCCGTGTTGCCCAGCGACAGCCCCAAAACATCACTGCTCTAGAGGAGATCTGCATGGAGGAATGGGCCAAAATACCAGCAACAGTGTGTGAAAACCTTGTGAAGACTTACAGAAAACGTTTGACCTGTGTCATTGCCAACAAAGGGTATATAACAAAGTATTGAGACACTTTTGTTATTGACCAAATACTTATTTTCCACCATAATTTGCAAATAAATTCATAAAAAATCCTACAATGTGATTTTCTGGATTTATTTTCCTCAATTTGTCTGTCATAGTTGACGTGTACCTATGATGAAAATTACAGGCCTCTCTCATCTTTTTAAGTGGGAGAACTTGCACAATTTGTGGCTGACTAAATACTTTTTTTCCCCACTGTACCTGACAGATAATCAGTACATTAAAGCCTAATGAGTTTAATTCCTCTTCTCCTCTACCTCTAGGAGGTGAATGCTCTGGAGTGTGAGGTCCAGTTGTTGAAGAACCTGCATCATGAGCGGATCGTTCAGTACTACGGCTCTACGAGGGACCTGGAGCAGAGGAAACTCACCATCTTTGTCGAGTTCATGCCTGGGGTGGGTAGGAGGCAGGGATGGTGTGCGTGTGTTGTCCGTCAAGTGTGAACCTTTGATATTATTAAGTGGTGTGTAATCATAGCATCTAATCATAGGTAATCATTGTTCGTCATTGGCCATCATTGGTAATCATCGGCAATTGTAGTGTCTAATCATATGTAATCATTGGCCATAATTGGTCATCATCTGCAATTGTAGCATCTAATCATAGGTGATCATTGGTCGTCATACTAATAATTGGTAATAATCTGTAATCATAGCATCTAATCATAGGTAATCATTGGTCATCATTGGGAATCCTATCATCTAATCATAGATTTTGTTTTATATGTAATGTAAGTGCTTTAATATGTTTGGACCCCAGGAAGAGTAGCTGCTGCCTACAAAATACAAATAATTGGTTGTCATTGGTAATCATTGGTAATCATAGCATCTAATCATAGATAATCATTGGTCATCATTGGTAATCATTGATAATCATAGCATCTAATCATAGACAATCAATCATTGGTCGTCATAGGTAATCATTGGTAATCATTACATTTACATTTACATCATTTAGCAGACGCTCTTATCCAGAGCGACATACAAATTGGTGCATTCAACTTATGATAGCCAGTGGGACAACCACTTTTTTTCTTATTTTTGTTTATGGGGGGGTGGGGGGGGGGTAGAAGGATTGCTTTATACTATTCCAGGTATTCCTTAAAGAGGTAGGGTTTCATCAGTAATCGTAGCATCTAATCATAGGTAATCATTGATAATCATAGCATCTAATCATAGATAATCATTGGTCGTCATTGGTAATCATCGATAATCATAGCATCTAATCATAGATAATCATTGGTCGTCATTGGTAATCATCGATAATCATAGCATCTAATCATAGATAATCATTGGTCGTCATTGGTAATCATCGACAATCATAGCATCTAATCATAGATAATCATTGGTCGTCATTGGTAATCATTGATAATCATAGCATCTAATCATAGACAATCAATCATTGGTCGTCATAGGTAATCATTGGTAATCATTACATTTACATTTACATCATTTAGCAGACGCTCTTATCCAGAGCCACTTACAAATTGGTGCATTCAACTTATGATAGCCAGTGGGACAACCACTTTTTTTCTTATTTTTGTTTATGGGGGGGTGGGGGGGGTAGAAGGATTGCTTTATACTATTCCAGGTATTCCTTAAAGAGGTAGGGTTTCATCAGTAATCGTAGCATCTAATCATAGGTAATCATTGATAATCATAGCATCTAATCATAGATAATCATTGGTCGTCATTGGTAATCATCGATAATCATAGATAATCATTGGTCGTCATTGGTAATCATCGATAATCATAGCATCTAATCATAGATAATCATTGGTCGTCATTGGTAATCATCGATAATCATAGCATCTAATCATAGATAATCATTGGTCGTCATTGGTAATCATCGATAATCTTAGATAATCATTGGTCGTCATTGGTAATCATCGATAATCATAGCATCTAATCATAGATAATCATTGGTCGTCATTGGTAATCATCGATAATCATAGCATCTAATCATAGATAATCATTGGTCGTCATTGGTAATCATCGATAATCATAGCATCTAATCATAGATAATCATTGGTCGTCATTGGTAATCATCGATAATCATAGCATCTAATCATAGATAATCATTGGTCGTCATTGGTAATCATC
>CM062506.1:43657536-43835036 GCA_031479575.1 Coregonus ussuriensis | reverse complement strand
GTAGCCTGAGACCTCCCCCAACAGGACGGGTAGCCTGAGTCCTCCCCCAACAGGACGGGTAGCCTGCGTCCTCCCCCAACAGGACGGGCAGCCTATCCTGCCAACCCACAGCTCTCTGCGTCCTCCCCCAACAGGACGGGTAGCCTATCCTGCCAATCCACAGCTCTCTGCGTCCTCCCCCAACAGAACGGGTAGCCTATCCTGCCAACCCACAGCTCTCTGTGTCCTCCCCCAACAGGACGGGAAGCCTATCCTGCCAACCCACAGCTCTCTGCTTCCTCCCCCAACAGGACGGGTAGCCTGTGTCCTCCCCCAACAGGACGGGCAGCCTATCCTGCCAACCCACAGCTCTCTGCGTCCTCCCCCAACAGGACGGGTAGCCTATCCTGCCAACCCACAGCTCTCTGCGTCCTCCCCAACAGGACGGGCAGCCTATCCTGCCAACCCACAGCTCTCTGCGTCCTCCCCCAACAGGACGGGCAGCCTATCCTGCCAACCCACAGCTCTCTGCGTCCTCCCCCAACAGAACGGGTAGCCTATCCTGCCAACCCACAGCTCTCTGCGTCCTCCCCAACAGGACGGGCAGCCTATCCTGCCAACCCACAGCTCTCTGCGTCCTCCCCCAACAGGACGGGCAGCCTATCCTGCCAACCCACAGCTCTCTGCGTCCTCCCCAACAGGACGGGCAGCCTATCCTGCCAATCCACAGCTCTCTGTGTCCTCCCCCAACAGAACGGGTAGCCTATCCTGCCAACCCACAACTCTCTGCGTCCTCCCCAACAGGACGGGCAGCCTATCCTGCCAATCCACAGCTCTCTGTGTCCTCCCCCAACAGAACGGGTAGCCTATCCTGCCTATCCACAGCTCTCTGCGTCCTCCCCCAACAGAACGGGTAGCCTATCCTGCCAACCCACAGCTCTCTGTGTCCTCCCCCAACAGGACGGGTAGCCTGTGTCCTCCCCCAACAGGACGGGTAGCCTATCCTGCCAACCCACAGCTCTCTGCGTCCTCCCCCAACAGGACGGGCAGCCTATCCTGCCAACCCACAGCTCTCTGTGTCCTCCCCCAACAGGACGGGCAGCCTATCCTGCCAATCCACAGCTCTCTGCGTCCTCCCCAACAGGACAGGTAGCCTATCCTGCCAACCCACAGCTCTCTGCGTCCTCCCCCAACAGAACGGGTAGCCTATCCTGCCAACCCACAGCTCTCTGTGTCCTCCCCCAACAGAACGGGTAGCCTATCCTGCCAACCCACAGCTCTCTGCGTCCTCCCCCAACAGGACGGGTAGCCTATCCTGCCAATCCACAGCTCTCTGCGTCCTCCCCAACAGGACAGGTAGCCTATCCTGCCAACCCACAGCTCTCTGCGTCCTCCCCCAACAGGACGGGTAGCCTATCCTGCCAACCCACAGCTCTCTGCTTCCTCCCCCAACAGGACGGGTAGCCTGAGTCCTCCCCCAACAGGACGGGTAGCCTGAGTCCTCCCCCAACAGGACGGGTAGCCTGCGTCCTCCCCCAACAGGACGGGTAGCCTGCGTCCTCCCCCAACAGGACGGGTAGCCTATCCTGCCAACCCACAGCTCTCTGTGTCCTCCCCCAACAGGACGGGTAACCTGAGTCCTCCCCCAACAGGACGGGGAGCCTATCCTCATCAGGGAGGTCTATCTCAGGGCTCCATTAAGGAGCTGGGGGCGGCAGGTAGCTTAGTGGTTAAGAGCGTTGTGTCAGTATCCGAAAGGTCGCTGGTTCTAATCCCCAAGCCGACTAGGTGAAAAATCTGTCGATATGCCCTTGAGCAAGGCACTTAACCCTAATTGCTCCTGTAAGTCGCTCTGGATAAGAGCGTCTGCTAAATGAATAAAATGTAAATGTAAGGACCAGCTGAAGGCATACGGGGCGCTGACAGAGAAGTCTGTCTGTCTGACCTGTCTCTCTCTGTCTGTCTGTCTATCTCAGGGCTCCATTAAGGACCAGCTGAAGGCATACGGGGCGCTGACAGAGAAGTCTGTCTGTCTGACCTGTCTCTCTCTGTCTGTCTGTCTATCTCAGGGCTCCATTAAGGACCAGCTGAAGGCATACGGGGCGCTGACAGAGAAGTCTGTCTGTCTGACCTGTCTCTCTCTGTCTGTCTGTCTATCTCAGGGCTCCATTAAGGACCAGCTGAAGGCATACGGGGCGCTGACAGAGAAGTCTGTCTGTCTGACCTGTCTCTCTCTGTCTGTCTGTCTATCTCAGGGCTCCATTAAGGACCAGCTGAAGGCATACGGGGCGCTGACAGAGAAGTCTGTCTGTCTGACCTGTCTCTCTCTGTCTGTCTTGTCTATCTCAGGGCTCCATTAAGGACCAGCTGAAGGCATACGGGGCGCTGACAGAGAAGTCTGTCTGTCTGACCTGTCTCTCTCTGTCTGTCTGTCTATCTCAGGGCTCCATTAAGGACCAGCTGAAGGCATACGGGGCGCTGACAGAGAAGTCTGTCTGTCTGACCTGTCTCTCTCTGTCTGTCTGTCTATCTCAGGGCTCCATTAAGGACCAGCTGAAGGCATACGGGGCGCTGACAGAGAAGTCTGTCTGTCTGACCTGTCTCTCTCTGTCTGTCTGTCTATCTCAGGGCTCCATTAAGGACCAGCTGAAGGCATACGGGGCGCTGACAGAGAAGTCTGTCTGTCTGACCTGTCTCTCTCTGTCTGTCTGTCTATCTCAGGGCTCCATTAAGGACCAGCTGAAGGCATACGGGGCGCTGACAGAGAAGTCTGTCTGTCTGACCTGTCTCTCTCTGTCTGTCTGTCTATCTCAGGGCTCCATTAAGGACCAGCTGAAGGCATACGGGGCGCTGACAGAGAAGTCTGTCTGTCTGACCTGTCTCTCTCTGTCTGTCTGTCTATCTCAGGGCTCCATTAAGGACCAGCTGAAGGCATACAGGGGCGCTGACAGAGAAGTCTGTCTGTCTGACCTGTCTCTCTCTGTCTGTCTGTCTATCTCAGGGCTCCATTAAGGACCAGCTGAAGGCATACGGGGCGCTGACAGAGAAGTCTGTCTGTCTGACCTGTCTCTCTCTGTCTGTCTGTCTATCTCAGGGCTCCATTAAGGACCAGCTGAAGGCATACGGGGCGCTGACAGAGAAGTCTGTCTGTCTGACCTGTCTCTCTCTTGTCTGTCTGTCTATCTCAGGGCTCCATTAAGGACCAGCTGAAGGCATACGGGGCGCTGACAGAGAAGTCTGTCTGTCTGACCTGTCTCTCTCTGTCTGTCTGTCTATCTCAGGGCTCCATTAAGGACCAGCTGAAGGCATACGGGGCGCTGACAGAGAAGTCTGTCTGTCTGACCTGTCTCTCTCTGTCTGTCTTGTCTATCTCAGGGCTCCATTAAGGACCAGCTGAAGGCATACGGGGCGCTGACAGAGAAGTCTGTCTGTCTGACCTGTCTCTCTCTGTCTGTCTGTCTATCTCAGGGCTCCATTAAGGACCAGCTGAAGGCATACGGGGCGCTGACAGAGAAGTCTGTCTGTCTGACCTGTCTCTCTCTGTCTGTCTGTCTATCTCAGGGCTCCATTAAGGACCAGCTGAAGGCATACGGGGCGCTGACAGAGAAGTCTGTCTGTCTGACCTGTCTCTCTCTGTCTGTCTGTCTATCTCAGGGCTCCATTAAGGACCAGCTGAAGGCATACGGGGCGCTGACAGAGAAGTCTGTCTGTCTGACCTGTCTCTCTCTGTCTGTCTGTCTATCTCAGGGCTCCATTAAGGACCAGCTGAAGGCATACGGGGCGCTGACAGAGAAGTCTGTCTGTCTGACCTGTCTCTCTCTGTCTGTCTGTCTATCTCAGGGCTCCATTAAGGACCAGCTGAAGGCATACGGGGCGCTGACAGAGAAGTCTGTCTGTCTGACCTGTCTCTCTCTGTCTGTCTTGTCTATCTCAGGGCTCCATTAAGGACCAGCTGAAGGCATACGGGGCGCTGACAGAGAAGTCTGTCTGTCTGACCTGTCTCTCTCTGTCTGTCTGTCTATCTCAGGGCTCCATTAAGGACCAGCTGAAGGCATACGGGGCGCTGACAGAGAAGTCTGTCTGTCTGACCTGTCTCTCTCTGTCTGTCTTGTCTATCTCAGGGCTCCATTAAGGACCAGCTGAAGGCATACGGGGCGCTGACAGAGAAGTCTGTCTGTCTGACCTGTCTCTCTCTGTCTGTCTGTCTATCTCAGGGCTCCATTAAGGACCAGCTGAAGGCATACGGGGCGCTGACAGAGAAGTCTGTCTGTCTGACCTGTCTCTCTCTGTCTGTCTGTCTATCTCAGGGCTCCATTAAGGACCAGCTGAAGGCATACGGGGCGCTGACAGAGAAGTCTGTCTGTCTGACCTGTCTCTCTCTGTCTGTCTGTCTATCTCAGGGCTCCATTAAGGACCAGCTGAAGGCATACGGGGCGCTGACAGAGAAGTCTGTCTGTCTGACCTGTCTCTCTCTGTCTGTCTTGTCTATCTCAGGGCTCCATTAAGGACCAGCTGAAGGCATACGGGGCGCTGACAGAGAAGTCTGTCTGTCTGACCTGTCTCTCTCTGTCTGTCTGTCTATCTCAGGGCTCCATTAAGGACCAGCTGAAGGCATACGGGGCGCTGACAGAGAAGTCTGTCTGTCTGACCTGTCTCTCTCTGTCTGTCTTGTCTATCTCAGGGCTCCATTAAGGACCAGCTGAAGGCATACGGGGCGCTGACAGAGAAGTCTGTCTGTCTGACCTGTCTCTCTCTGTCTGTCTGTCTATCTCAGGGCTCCATTAAGGACCAGCTGAAGGCATACGGGGCGCTGACAGAGAAGTCTGTCTGTCTGACCTGTCTCTCTCTGTCTGTCTGTCTATCTCAGGGCTCCATTAAGGACCAGCTGAAGGCATACGGGGCGCTGACAGAGAAGTCTGTCTGTCTGACCTGTCTCTCTCTGTCTGTCTGTCTATCTCAGGGCTCCATTAAGGACCAGCTGAAGGCATACGGGGCGCTGACAGAGAAGTCTGTCTGTCTGACCTGTCTCTCTCTGTCTGTCTGTCTATCTCAGGGCTCCATTAAGGACCAGCTGAAGGCATACGGGGCGCTGACAGAGAAGTCTGTCTGTCTGACCTGTCTCTCTCTGTCTGTCTGTCTATCTCAGGGCTCCATTAAGGACCAGCTGAAGGCATACGGGGCGCTGACAGAGAAGTCTGTCTGTCTGACCTGTCTCTCTCTGTCTGTCTGTCTATCTCAGGGCTCCATTAAGGACCAGCTGAAGGCATACGGGGCGCTGACAGAGAAGTCTGTCTGTCTGACCTGTCTCTCTCTGTCTGTCTGTCTATCTCAGGGCTCCATTAAGGACCAGCTGAAGGCATACGGGGCGCTGACAGAGAAGGTGACACGGCGTTACACCAGACAGATCCTCCAGGGTGTCTTCTACCTGCACAGCAACATGATCGTACACAGAGATATCAAAGGTAACTACCACTGCCAGTACGTTACATTATATACTGTAGTGAATGTAGTTATGACTTACTGGATGACATGTCATGTCTTCTCACTGCATGCTGATCCAGATCTCCATTTTGATGATCCTACCTCAGGTCCCCTTCACTGACCTTGTTCAACCTTCTACTGAGACAGTAGACAGTAGAGCATTACTGAGTAGTTTGAACAACTGCTGTGAGAGGGAGGGAGGGAGGGAGGGAGAGAGAGAGAGAGAGAGAGAGAGAGAGAGAGAGAGAGAGAGAGAGAGAGAGAGAGAGAGAGAGAGAGAGAGAGAGAGAGAGAGAGAGAGAGAGAGAGAGAGAGAGAGAGAGAGAGAGAGAGAGAGAGAGAGAGAGAGAGAGAGAGAGAGAGAGAGAGAGAGAGAGAGAGAGAGAGAGAGAGAGAGAGAGAGAGAGAGAGAGAGAGAGAGAGAGAGAGACCATTACAGGTCCTCTGTCAACTCCATATAACTATTTGAAGCTGCTTCATACAGTATGTTATACTACTGTAGTGTTCATCTCTGTTGTCCTCCAGGTGCCAACATCCTGAGAGACTCCACTGGCAACATAAAGCTGGGGGACTTTGGTGCCAGTAAACGCATCCAGACCATCTGTATGTCAGGAACAGGCATCAAATCAGTCACCGGCACACCTTACTGGATGAGTCCAGAAGTCATCAACGGAGAGGGTTACGGACGCAAAGCTGATGTCTGGTAAAGAAGCTTCCAATTGGCTCATTCATCCCCCCTCCTCTCCACTGTAACTATTCCACAGGTCGTTGCTGTTAATGAGAATGTGTTTAATAAATGAATGCTTTTGTTATCGGATTCATGTTTTTTTAAGTTCTTCATTGTAAAGTATATTGATGAGACAGGTAATAAAATAGTTTCCAGATATTTGGGAGAGCCATGATGTAGGGCTGTAATCTGTCTGTCTGTCTGGAGGGAGACAGCCATGATGTAGGGCTGTAATCTGTCTGTCTGTCTGGAGGGAGACAGCAATGATGTAGGGCTGTAATCTGTCTGTCTGTCTGGAGGGAGACAGCCATGATGTAGGGCTGTAATCTGTCTGTCTGTCTGGAGGGAGACAGCCATGATGTAGGGCTGTAATCTGTCTGTCTGTCTGGAGGGAGACAGCCATGATGTAGGGATGTAGTCTGTCTGTCTGTCTGGAGGGAGGGAGACAGCCATGATGTAGGGCTTTGGTCTGTCTGTCTGGAGGGAGACAGCCATGATGTAGGGCTATGGTCTGTCTGGAGGGAGGGAGACAGCCATGATGTAGGGCTATGGTCTGTCTGTCTGTCTGGAGGGAGACAGCCATGATGTAGGGCTATGGTCTGTCTGTCTGTCTGGAGGGAGGGAGACAGCCATGATGTAGGGCTATGGTCTGTCTGTCTGGAGGGAGACAGCCATGATGTAGGGCTATGGTCTGTCTGTCTGGAGGGAGACAGCCATGATGTAGGGCTATGGTCTGTCTGTCTGGAGGGAGACAGCCATGATGTAGGGCTATGGTCTGTCTGTCTGTCTGGAGGGAGACAGCCATGATGTAGGGCTGTAATCTGTCTGTCTGTCTGGAGGGAGACAGCCATGATGTAGGGATGTAGTCTGTCTGTCTGTCTGTCTGTCCGGAGGGAGACAGCCATGATGTAGGGATGTAGTCTGTCTGTCTGTCTGTCTGTCTGTCTGTAAGGAGGGAGACAGCCATGATGTAGGGATGTAGTCTGTCTGTCTGTCTGTCTGTCTGGAGGGAGACAGCCATGATGTAGGGATGTAGTCTGTCTGTCTGTCAGGAGGGAGACAGCCATGATGTAGGGATGTAGTCTGTCTGTCTGTCAGGAGGGAGACAGCCATGATGTAGGGATGTAGTCTGTCTGTCTGTCTGTCTGTCAGGAGGGAGACAGCCATGATGTAGGGATGTAGTCTGTCTGTCTGTCTGTCTGTCTGTAAGGAGGGAGACAGCCATGATGTAGGGATGTAGTCTGTCTGTCTGTCTGTCTGTCTGTCTGTCTGTCTGTCTGTCTGTCTGTCTGGAGGGAGACAGCCATGATGTAGGGCTATGGTCTGTCTGTCTGTCAGGAGGGAGACAGCCATGATGTAGGGATGTAGTCTGTCTGTCTGTCTGTCTGTCCGGAGGGAGACAGCCATGATGTAGGGCTATGGTCTGTCTGTCTGTCAGGAGGGAGACAGCCATGATGTAGGGCTATGGTCTGTCTGTCTGTCAGGAGGGAGACAGCCATGATGTAGGGATGTAGTCTGTCTGTCTGTCTGTCTGTCTGTCAGGAGGGAGACAGCCATGATGTAGGGATGTAGTCTGTCTGTCTGTCTGTCTGTCAGGAGGGAGACAGCCATGATGTAGGGATGTAGTCTGTCTGTCTGTCTGGAGGGAGACAGCCATGATGTAGGGCTATGGTCTGTCTGGAGGGAGGGAGACAGCCATGATGTAGGGCTATGGTCTGTCTGTCTGTCTGGAGGGAGACAGCCATGATGTAGGGCTATGGTCTGTCTGTCTGTCTGGAGGGAGGGAGACAGCCATGATGTAGGGCTATGGTCTGTCTGTCTGGAGGGAGACAGCCATGATGTAGGGCTATGGTCTGTCTGTCTGGAGGGAGACAGCCATGATGTAGGGCTATGGTCTGTCTGTCTGGAGGGAGACAGCCATGATGTAGGGCTATGGTCTGTCTGTCTGTCTGGAGGGAGACAGCCATGATGTAGGGCTGTAATCTGTCTGTCTGTCTGGAGGGAGACAGCCATGATGTAGGGATGTAGTCTGTCTGTCTGTCTGTCTGTCCGGAGGGAGACAGCCATGATGTAGGGATGTAGTCTGTCTGTCTGTCTGTCTGTCTGTCTGTAAGGAGGGAGACAGCCATGATGTAGGGATGTAGTCTGTCTGTCTGTCTGTCTGTCTGGAGGGAGACAGCCATGATGTAGGGATGTAGTCTGTCTGTCTGTCAGGAGGGAGACAGCCATGATGTAGGGATGTAGTCTGTCTGTCTGTCTGTCTGTCAGGAGGGAGACAGCCATGATGTAGGGATGTAGTCTGTCTGTCTGTCTGTCTGTCTGTAAGGAGGGAGACAGCCATGATGTAGGGATGTAGTCTGTCTGTCTGTCTGTCTGTCTGTCTGTCTGTCTGTCTGTCTGTCTGTCTGTCTGTCTGTCTGGAGGGAGACAGCCATGATGTAGGGATGTAGTCTGTCTGTCTGTCTGTCTGTCCGGAGGGAGACAGCCATGATGTAGGGCTATGGTCTGTCTGTCTGTCAGGAGGGAGACAGCCATGATGTAGGGCTATGGTCTGTCTGTCTGTCAGGAGGGAGACAGCCATGATGTAGGGATGTAGTCTGTCTGTCTGTCTGTCTGTCAGGAGGGAGACAGCCATGATGTAGGGATGTAGTCTGTCTGTCTGTCTGTCTGTCTGTCAGGAGGGAGACAGCCATGATGTAGGGATGTAGTCTGTCTGTCTGTCTGTCTGTCAGGAGGGAGACAGCCATGATGTAGGGATGTAGTCTGTCTGTCTGTCTGGAGGGAGACAGCCATGATGTAGGGATGTAGTCTGTCTGTCTGTCTGTCTGTCTGTCAGGAGGGAGACAGCCATGATGTAGGGATGTAGTCTGTCTGTCTGTCTGTCTGTCTGTCTGGAGGGAGACAGCCATGATGTAGGGATGTAGTCTGTCTGTCTGTCTGTCTGTCAGGAGGGAGACAGCCATGATGTAGGGATGTAGTCTGTCTGTCTGTCTGTCTGTCTGTCTGGAGGGAGACAGCCATGATGTAGGGATGTAGTCTGTCTGTCTGTCTGTCTGTCAGGAGGGAGACAGCCATGATGTAGGGATGTAGTCTGTCTGTCTGTCTGTCTGTCTGTCTGGAGGGAGACAGCCATGATGTAGGGATGTAGTCTGTCTGTCTGTCTGTCTGTCTGTCTGTCAGGAGGGAGACAGCCATGATTTACGTCTGTAGCTGAATTGGGTGTCTGTCTGCCAGGAGAGTGAACCTCTGTCTGTCCCTTAACTGGTATGGTTGTTGTCTTTCCATCAGGTCTGTGGCGTGCACTGTGGTGGAGATGCTTACCCAGAAGCCTCCCTGGGCGGAATACGAAGCCATGGCGGCCATCTTTAAGATCGCTACGCAGCCCACCAAGCCCCTCCTCCCTGAGGGCGTGTCCGAGGCCGCCCGGGACTTTGTGCGCCAGGTGTTTGTAGAGGAGAAGTGGCGTCCCACGGCCGAGAACCTCCTCTCACACCCCTTCGTCCAGGGGGGGTTCTGACCCTGACCTTTAACCCCAGGACCACCCTGCCATCCAGGCCGCCACCCCAGACCCCAGGGGCCACAGGCTTCCAGGGCCCAGCCCCGCTCCACTCCTCCTGCCCCATCGACCTTTGAGCCTGAGGGCATGATGACCCCAGACCTGATCATAACCTGACCCCAGACCTGATCATAACCTGACCCCAGTCTCTCTCTTCCACCAGCCGACTGACCCCAGATCTGATCATAACCTGGTTAATGGCAGACTATCCCCTAAGGGGAGGGCAGACCATGCAGACCCCTCACAGACCTCCACTCTCTCCCATGCAGCTGTATATGCCTCATTGTAGGGGGTGTCAGCTAGCTGCTTAGCTAGCGTGGGTGTGTTTCCTACATGGTCCCAAGAGGCAAAGCCAGAAGGGAGGATTATAGTCTCTGAGCTGAAGGCAGAACTCTGGTCTCAGATCTGCCATGAAATACAATCAGCATCCACAACTAGTCTGACCCTTCCTTTTACACTGATCACCTTTTATATTCCACCTGTATTGTGATCACTGATAACCTTTTATAGTCTAGCTGTTAGGTTAAGAGCAAACGATGTAAATACATCTAATGTCCCTGTTGTCTTTGAGTAATATTCTGCTTCAAAAAGGGGATTGTGAACTATTTTTGTAATACATCCTAGATGAACACATGCTAGTTTTATTTTTACGTTTAGAGCATTGCCCTGTTCCTACACCATAGCACTCCTCCTAATCATTACCCTGTTCCTACACCATAGCACTCCTCCTAATCATTACCCTGTTCCTACACCATAGCACTCTTCCTAATCATTACCCTGTTCCTACACCATAGCACTCCTCCTAATCATTACCCTGTTCCTACACCATAGCACTCTTCCTAATCATTACCCTGTTCCTACACCATAGCACTCCTCCTAATCATTACCCTGTTCCTACACCATAGCACTCCTCCTAATCATTACCCTGTTCCTACACCATAGCACTCCTCCTAATCATTACCCTGTTCCTACACCATAGCACTCCTCCTAATCATTACCCTGTTCCTACACCATAGCACTCCTCCTAATTCAGAAAGAGAACGTTGCACTTTTTATACCATGTATTTAGTAGGTGCCGCATGCAGGATAATCAACTGGGAAAAATAAATAAATATATAAATATTTGACATTTTTATAATTTCATAATGAGAGAAATGTGGGTTATTCCACTGTTTGGAAAAAATACCAAACATTTGTATTGTTGTGAATGGTTACTGAACATGTATAAGCAAGCAATACTCCCATGCTGACCAGCCTGTTCAAATCCATGTTTGTGCCATGTTTCGTTCTATCCCAGGGTATATTATTGTTAATCAGCACAGAACTGTCCAAAGAGAGGTGGAATGAGGAAGATGGAGAAGAGAGAGTTGAGTAATACTCTTCCCAGTGGTGTAAACAAAAAGACGTGGGATTTCTCTGCAAGTGAATCAGTCCAGTGTCCTGCTGTAGGCTATCCTTCACCGTCCTCCTTTAGTGTCCTGCTGTAGGCTATCCTTCACCGTCCTCCTCCAGTGTCCTGCTGTAGGCTATCCTTCACCGTCCTCCTTTAGTGTCCTGCTGTAGGCTATCCTTCACTGTCCTCCTCCAGTGTCCTGCTGTAGGCTATCCTTCACTGTTCTCCTCCAGTGTCCTGCTGTAGGCTATCCTTCACCGTCCTCCTTTAGTGTCCTGCTGTAGGCTATCCTTCACCGTCCTCCTTTAGTGTCCTGCTGTAGGCTATCCTTCACAGTCCTCCTCCAGTGTCCTGCTGTAGGCTATCCTTCACGTCCTCCTTTAGTGTCCTGCTGTAGGCTATCCTTCACCGTCCTCCTTTAGTGTCCTGCTGTAGGCTATCCTTCACCGTCCTCCTTTAGTGTCCTGCTGTAGGCTATCCTTCACCGTCCTCCTTTAGTGTCCTGCTGTAGGCTATCCTTCACTGTCCTCCTCCAGTGTCCTGCTGTAGGCTATCCTTCACCGTCCTTCTTTAGTGTCCTGCTGTAGGCTATCCTTCACCGTCCTCCTTTAGTGTCCTGCTGTAGGCTATCCTTCACCGTCCTCCTTTAGTGTCCTGCTGTAGGCTATCCTTCACCGTCCTCCTTTAGTGTCCTGCTGTAGGCTATCCTTCACCGTCCTCCTTTAGTGTCCTGCTGTAGGCTATCCTTCACTGTCCTCCTCCAGTGTCCTGCTGTAGGCTATCCTTCACCGTCCTTCTTTAGTGTCCTGCTGTAGGCTATCCTTCACCGTCCTCCTTTAGTGTCCTGCTGTAGGCTATCCTTCACTGTCCTCCTCCAGTGTCCTGCTGTAGGCTATCCTTCACGTCCTCCTTTAGTGTCCTGCTGTAGGCTATACTTCACTGTCCTCCTTTAGTGTCCTGCTGTAGGCTATCCTTCACCGTCCTCCTTTAGTGTCCTGCTGTAGGCTATCCTTCACTGTCCTCCTCTAGTGTCCTGCTGTAGGCTATCCTTCACTGTTCTCCTCCAGTGTCCTGCTGTAGGCTATCCTTCACCGTCCTCCTTTAGTGTCCTGCTGTAGGCTATCTTTCACCGTCCTCCTTTAGTGTCCTGCTGTAGGCTATCCTTCACCGTCCTCCTTTAGTGTCCTGCTGTAGGCTATCCTTCACGTCCTCCTTTAGTGTCCTGCTGTAGGCTATCCTTCACCGTCCTCCTTTAGTGTCCTGCTGTAGGCTATCCTTCACCGTCCTCCTTTAGTGTCCTGCTGTAGGCTATCCTTCACCGTCCTCCTTTAGTGTCCTGCTGTAGGCTATCCTTCACCGTCCTCCTTTAGTGTCCTGCTGTAGGCTATCCTTCACTGTCCTCCTCCAGTGTCCTGCTGTAGGCTATCCTTCACCGTCCTCCTTTAGTGTCCTGCTGTAGGCTATCCTTCACCGTCCTCCTTTAGTGTCCTGCTGTAGGCTATCCTTCACTGTCCTCCTCCAGTGTCCTGCTGTAGGCTATCCTTCACGTCCTCCTTTAGTGTCCTGCTGTAGGCTATCCTTCACCGTCCTCCTTTAGTGTCCTGCTGTAGGCTATCCTTCACCGTCCTCCTTTAGTGTCCTGCTGTAGGCTATCCTTCACTGTCCTCCTCCAGTGTCCTGCTGTAGGCTATCCTTCACCGTCCTCCTTTAGTGTCCAGCTGTAGGCTATCCTTCACCGTCCTCCTTTAGTGTCCTGCTGTAGGCTATCCTTCACCGTCCTCCTTTAGTGTCCTGCTGTAGGCTATCCTTCACTGTCCTCCTCCAGTGTCCTGCTGTAGGCTATCCTTCACTGTTCTCATCCAGTGTCCTGCTATAGGCTATCCTTCACCGTCCTCCTTTAGTGTCCTGCTGTAGGCTATCCTTCACCGTCCTCCTTTAGTGTCCTGCTGTAGGCTGTCCTTCACCGTCCTCCTTTAGTGTCCTGCTGTAGGCTATCCTTCACTGTTCTCCTCCAGTGTCCTGCTATAGGCTATCCTTCACCGTCCTCCTTTAGTGTCCTGCTGTAGGCTATCCTTCACCGTCCTCCTTTAGTGTCCTGCTGTAGGCTGTCCTTCACCGTCCTCCTTTAGTGTCCTGCTGTAGGCTATGTATAAAATAGTAAAAATAAAGAAAACCCCTTGAATGAGTAGGTGCGTCCAAACTTTTGACTGGTACTGTACACTACTAATTGAAGCCATGTCATGTCTGTCTTACATAACAAAGTGGACCATCAGACCGTCTAGTGGACCATCAGACCGTCTAGTGAACCATCAGACCGTCTAGTGAACCATCAGATACCGTCTAGTGAACCATCAGATACCGTCTAGTGAACCATCAGATACCGTCTAGTGAACCATCAGACCGTCTAGTGGACCATCAGACCGTCTAGTGAACCATCAGACCGTCTAGTGAACCATCAGACCGTCTAGTGGACCATCAGACCATCAGACCGTCTAGTGAACCATCAGACCGTCTAGTGGACCATCAGACCGTCTAGTGAACCATCAGACCGTCTAGTGGACCATCAGACCGTCTAGTGAACCATCAGACCGTCTAGTGAACCATCAGACCGTCTAGTGAACCATCAGACCGTCTAGTGGACCATCAGACCGTCTAGTGAACCATCAGACCGTCTAGTGGACCATCAGACCGTCTAGTGAACCATCAGACCGTCTAGTGGACCATCAGACCGTCTAGTGGACCATCAGACCATCAGACCGTCTAGTGAACCATCAGACCGTCTAGTGGACCATCAGACCATCAGACCGTCTAGTGAACCATCAGACCGTCTAGTGAACCATCAGACCGTCTAGTGAACCATCAGACCGTCTAGTGGACCATCAGACCATCAGACCGTCTAGTGAACCATCAGACCGTCTAGTGAACCATCAGACCGTCTAGTGAACCATCAGACCATCAGACCGTCTAGTGAACCATCAGACCGTCTAGTGGATCATCAGACCGTCTAGTGAACCATCAGACCGTCTAGTGAACCATCAGACCATCAGACCGTCTAGTGGACCATCAGACCGTCTGGTGAACCATCAGACCGTCTAGTGAACCATCAGACCGTCTAGTGAACCATCAGATACCGTCTAGTGAACCATCAGATACCGTCTAGTGAACCATCAGACCGTCTAGTGGACCATCAGACCGTCTAGTGGACCATCAGACCGTCTAGTGGACCATCAGACCATCAGACCGTCTAGTGGACCATCAGACCGTCTAGTGAACCATCAGACCGTCTAGTGGACCATCAGACCGTCTAGTGGACCATCAGACCGTCTAGTGGACCATCAGACCGTCTAGTGAACCATCAGACCGTCTAGTGGACCATCAGACCGTCTAGTGGACCATCAGACCGTCTAGTGGACCATCAGACCGTCTAGTGAACCATCAGACCGTCTAGTGAACCATCAGACCGTCTAGTGGACCATCAGACCGTCTAGTGGACCATCAGACCGTCTAGTGGACCATCAGACCGTCTAGTGGACCATCAGACCGTCTAGTGAACCATCAGACCGTCTAGTGAACCATCAGACCATCAGACCGTCTAGTGAACCATCAGACCATCAGACCGTCTAGTGGACCATCAGACCGTCTAGTGAACCATCAGACCGTCTAGTGAACCATCAGATACCGTCTAGTGAACCATCAGATACCGTCTAGTGAACCATCAGACCGTCTAGTGGACCATCAGACCGTCTAGTGAACCATCAGACCATCAGACCGTCTAGTGAACCATCAGACCGTCTAGTGGACCATCAGACCGTCTAGTGAACCATCAGACCGTCTAGTGAACCATCAGACCGTCTAGTGAACCATCAGACCATCAGACCGTCTAGTGAACCATCAGACCATCAGACCGTCTAGTGGACCATCAGACCGTCTAGTGAACCATCAGACCGTCTAGTGAACCATCAGACCGTCTAGTGAACCATCAGATACCGTCTAGTGAACCATCAGACCGTCTAGTGGACCATCAGACCGTCTAGTGAACCATCAGACCATCAGACCGTCTAGTGAACCATCAGACCGTCTAGTGGACCATCAGACCGTCTAGTGGACCATCAGACCGTCTAGTGAACCATCAGACCGTCTAGTGGACCATCAGACCGTCTAGTGGACCATCAGACCGTCTAGTGAACCATCGGACCGTCAGACTGTCTAGTGAACCATCAGACCGTCTAGTGAACCATCAGACCGTCTAGTGAACCATCAGACCGTCTAGTGGACCATCAGACCGTCTAGTGAACCATCAGACCGTCAGACCGTCTAGTGAACCATCAGACCGTCTAGTGAACCATCAGACCGTCTAGTGAACCATCAGACCGTCTAGTGAACCATCAGACCGTCTAGTGGACCATCAGACCGTCTAGTGGACCATCAGACCGTCTAGTGAACCATCAGACCGTCTAGTGAACCATCAGACCGTCTAGTGGACCATCAGACCGTCTAGTGAACCATCAGACCGTCTAGTGAACCATCAGACCGTCTAGTGAACCATCAGACCGTCTAGTGGACCATCAGACCGTCTAGTGGACCATCAGACCGTCTAGTGAACCATCAGACCGTCTAGTGAACCATCAGACCGTCTAGTGGACCATCAGACCGTCTAGTGGACCATCAGACCGTCTAGTGGACCATCAGACCGTCTAGTGAACCATCAGACCGTCTAGTGAACCATCAGACCGTCTAGTGAACCATCAGACCGTCTAGTGAACCATCAGACCGTCTAGTGGACCATCAGACCGTCAGACCGTCTAGTGAACCATCAGACCGTCTAGTGAACCATCAGACCGTCTAGTGGACCATCAGACCGTCTAGTGAACCATCAGACCGTCTAGTGAACCATCAGACCGTCAGACCGTCTAGTGAACCATCAGACCGTCTAGTGGACCATCAGACCGTCTAGTGGACCATCAGACCGTCTAGTGAACCATCAGACCGTCTAGTGGACCATCAGACCGTCTAGTGAACCATCAGACCGTCTAGTGGACCATCAGACCGTCTAGTGAACCATCAGACCGTCTAGTGGACCATCAGACCGTCTAGTGGACCATCAGACCGTCTAGTGAACCATCAGACTCAATTTGGTTGAGGTTGGGTGATTGTGGAGGCCAGGTCATCTGATGCAGCACTCCATCACTCTTCTTCTTGTTAAAATGGCCCTTACACAGCCTGGAGGTGTGTTGGGTCATTGTCCTGTTGAAAAACAAATGCTAGTCCCACTAAGCCCAAACCAGATGGGATGGTGTATCACTGCAGAATGTTGTGGTAGCCATGCTGGTTAAGTGTGCCTTGAATTCTAAATAAATCACAGACAGTGTCACCAGAAAAGCACCCCCACACCATAACACCTCCTCCTCCATGCTTTACGGTGGGAGATATACATGCGGAGGTCATCCGTTCACCCACACCGCATCTCACAAAGACATGTCTCCTCTGAACAGTTGATGTTGAGATGTATCTGTTACTTGAACTCTGTGAAGCATTTATTTGGGCTGCAATTTCTGAGGCTGGTAACTCTAATGAACTTATCCTCTGCAGCAGAGGTAACTCTGGGTCTTCCATTCCTGTGGCGGTCCTCATGAGAGCCAGTTTCATCATAGCTTGATGTTTTTTGCGATGCACTTGAAGAACCTTTCAAAGTTCTTGACTGACCTTCATGTCTTAAAGTATTGATGGACTGTCATTTCTCTTTGCTTATTTGAGCTGTTCTTGCCATAATATGGACTTGGTCTTTTACCAAATAGGGCTATCTTCTGTATACCCCCCCCCCCCCCCCACACCTTGTCACAACACAACTGATTGGCTCAAATGCATCAATAAGGAAAGAAATTCCAGAAATTAATTTTAAACAAGGCACACCTGTTAATTGAAATGCATTCCAGGTGACTACCTCATGAAGCTGGTTGAGAGAATGCCAAGAGTGTGCTAAGCTGTCATCAAGGCAAAGGGTGGCTATTTGAAGAATCTCAAATATAAAATATATTTTGATTTGTTTAACACTTTTTGGGTTACTACATTATTTCATTGTTTTGATGTCTTCTCTATTATTTTACAATGTAGAAAATAGTAAAAATAAAGAAAAAGCCTTGAATGAGTAGGTGTGTCCAAACCTTTGACTGGTAGTGTGACTTAAACAGAGACGGAACAAATCTAAAGTGCTGGAACTGAAGAGGAGAGAAGCTCCATGACAGACTATAGCCCTCTCCTTTATAACCGTGGCACTATGTCATGACCATGGAAAGACAGAAGACATTTTATTTCTATGGTCATGATCTCCTTTATAACCGTGGCACTAAACTAAGTCATGATATGCAGTATTCACCATGCCACTGCCTTGTCATCACTAAGCTTTTAATTCAGAACAATACATGTGACTTGATGGTGGAACACAGTTAAACGGGTGGTGAATGATGCCAGAGTCTAGATACATTTTTACATTTACATTTTAGTAATTTAGCAGACGCTCTTATCCAGAGCGACTTACATGAGCAATTAGGGTTAAGTGCCTTGCTCAAGGGCACATCGACAGATTTTTCACCTAGTCAGCTCGGGGATTAGAACCAGCAGACCCGTCGCCAGACCTCAGTCTTAAGGGGGGCATATGAAATGCATGGGAGGGCAGGGCACAATTATTATTAGCCTACAGTACGTATATTTAATAATACATTCCCTCAAGTGGGGGGGGGGGGCACAAGCATTTTTGGGGGCGGGCCCGGCCCCCTATGGCCCGCCCATAGCGACGGGTGTGAGAACCAGCAACCTTTCGGTTACTGGCGCAACGCTCTTAACCACTAAGCTACCTGTTAACCTATCCCTTTAACCACTAAGCTACCTGTTAACCTATCCCTTTAACCACTAAGCTACCTGTTAACCTATCCCTTTAACCACTAAGCTACCTGCCGCCAGATACTGTCTTATTGAGAGACACAGATCAGGCAAGGACAGAATTGTATTAGCTCGGTTTCAAGGGTGTTTATTTAAACAATAAACAAAGAGAAAATAATTGGTCTCCTCCAGGAGACCTCCACCGGGATACCGTCTTCTGGGCACAAAACCGAGCTCCCTCCATTATCTCTGGTACTGAGCACGACTATACTGGAGTAACCTCTCTTCCCCAGTCTCCACCCCCGTGTGCTGCCCTATATGGGAGTAACCTCTCTTCCCCAGTCTCCACCCCCGTGTGCTGCCCTATACCGGAGTAACCTCTCTTCCCCAGTCTCCACCCCCGTGTGCTGCCCTATATGGGAGTAACCTCTCTTCCCCAGTCTCCACCCCCGTGGCCTGCCCTATATGGGAGTAACCTCTCTTCCCCAGTCTCCACCCCCGTGTGCTGCCCTATATGGGAGTAACCTCTCTTCCCCAGTCTCCACCCCCGTGTGCTGCCCTATACCGGAGTAACCTCTCTTCCCCAGTCTCCACCCCCGTGTGCTGCCCTATATGGGAGTAACCTCTCTTCCCCAGTCTCCACCCCCGTGGCCTGCCCTATATGGGAGTAACCTCTCTTCCCCAGTCTCCACCCCCGTGTGCTGCCCTATACCGGAGTAACCTCTCTTCCCCAGTCTCCACCCCCGTGTGCTGCCCTATACCGGAGTAACCTCTCTTCCCCAGTCTCCACCCCCGTGTGCTGCCCTATATGGGAGTAACCTCTCTTCCCCAGTCTCCACCCCCGTGTGCTGCCCTATACCGGAGTAACCTCTCTTCCCCAGTCTCCACCCCCGTGTGCTGCCCTATATGGGAGTAACCTCTCTTCCCCAGTCTCCACCCCCGTGGCCTGCCCTATATGGGAGTAACCTCTCTTCCCCAGTCTCCACCCCCGTGTGCTGCCCTATATGGGAGTAACCTCTCTTCCCCAGTCTCCACCCCCGTGTGCTGCCCTATACCGGAGTAACCTCTCTTCCCCAGTCTCCACCCCCGTGTGCTGCCCTATATGGGAGTAACCTCTCTTCCCCAGTCTCCACCCCCGTGGCCTGCCCTATATGGGAGTAACCTCTCTTCCCCAGTCTCCACCCCCGTGTGCTGCCCTATACCGGAGTAACCTCTCTTCCCCAGTCTCCACCCCCGTGTGCTGCCCTATACCGGAGTAACCTCTCTTCCCCAGTCTCCACCCCCGTGTGTAACCTCTCTTCCCTAGTCTCCACCCCCGTGTGTAACCTCTCTTCCCCAGTCTCCACCCCCGTGTGTAACCTCTCTTCCCCAGTCTCCACCCCCGTGGCCTGCCCTATATGGGAGTAACCTCTCTTCCCCAGTCTCCACCCCCGTGTGTAACCTCTCTTCCCCAGTCTCCACCCCCGTGTGTAACCTCTCTTCCCCAGTCTCCACCCCCGTGTGCTGCCCTATATGGGAGTAACCTCTCTTCCCCAGTCTCCACCCCCGTGTGCTGCCCTATATGGGTGTAACCTCTCTTCCCCAGTCTCCACCCCCGTGTGTAACCTCTCTTCCCCAGTCTCCACCCCCGTGTGTAACCTCTCTTCCCCAGTCTCCACCCCCGTGTGTAACCTCTCTTCCCCAGTCTCCACCCCCGTGTGTAACCTCTCTTCCCCAGTCTCCACCCCCGTGTGTAACCTCTCTTCCCCAGTCTCCACCCCCGTGTGTACCCTCTCTTCCCCAGTCCCCACCCCCGTGTGTAACCTCTCTTCCCCAGTCCCCACCCCCGTGTGTAACCTCTCTTCCCCAGTCTCCACCCCCGTGTGTAACCTCTCTTCCCCAGTCTCCACCCCCGTGTGTAACCTCTCTTCCCCAGTCTCCACCCCCGTGTGTAACCTCTCTTCCCCAGTCTCCACCCCCGTGTGTAACCTCTCTTCCCCAGTCTCCACCCCCGTGTGTAACCTCTCTTCCCCAGTCTCCACCCCCGTGTGTACCCTCTCTTCCCCAGTCCCCACCCCCGTGTGTAACCTCTCTTCCCCAGTCCCCACCCCCGTGTGTAACCTCTCTTCCCCAGTCTCCACCCCCGTGTGTAACCTCTCTTCCCCAGTCTCCACCCCCGTGTGTACCCTCTCTTCCCCAGTCTCCACCCCCGTGTGTAACCTCTCTTCCCCAGTCTCCACCCCCGTGTGTAACCTCTCTTCCCCAGTCTCCACCCCCGTGGCCTGCCCTATATGGGAGTAACCTCTCTTCCCCAGTCTCCACCCCCGTGTGTAACCTCTCTTCCCCAGTCTCCACCCCGTGTGTAACCTCTCTTCCCCAGTCTCCACCCCCGTGTGTAACCTCTCTTCCCCAGTCTCCACCCCCGTGTGTAACCTCTCTTCCCCAGTCTCCACCCCCGTGTGTAACCTCTCTTCCCCAGTCTCCACCCCCGTGTGTAACCTCTCTTCCCCAGTCTCCACCCCCGTGTGTAACCTCTCTTCCCCAGTCTCCACCCCCGTGTGTAACCTCTCTTCCCCAGTCTCCACCCCCGTGTGTAACCTCTCTTCCCCAGTCTCCACCCCCGTGTGTAACCTCTCTTCCCCAGTCTCCACCCCCGTGTGTAACCTCTCTTCCCCAGTCTCCACCCCCGTGTGTAACCTCTCTTCCCCAGTCTCCACCCCCGTGTGTAACCTCTCTTCCCCAGTCTCCACCCCCCGTGTGTAACCTCTCTTCCCCAGTCTCCACCCCCGTGTGTAACCTCTCTTCCCCAGTCTCCACCCCCGTGTGTAACCTCTCTTCCCCAGTCTCCACCCCCGTGTGTAACCTCTCTTCCCCAGTCTCCACCCCCGTGTGTAACCTCTCTTCCCCAGTCTCCACCCCCCGTGTGTAACCTCTCTTCCCCAGTCTCCACCCCCGTGTGTAACCTCTCTTCCCCAGTCCCCACCCCCGTGTGTAACCTCTCTTCCCCAGTCTCCACCCCCGTGTGTACCCTCTCTTCCCCAGTCTCCACCCCCGTGTGTAACCTCTCTTCCCCAGTCTCCACCCCCGTGTGTAACCTCTCTTCCCCAGTCCCCACCCCCGTGTGTAACCTCTCTTCCCCAGTCTCCACCCCCGTGTGTACCCTCTCTTCCCCAGTCTCCACCCCCGTGTGTAACCTCTCTTCCCCAGTCTCCACCCCCGTGTGTAACCTCTCTTCCCCAGTCTCCACCCCCGTGGCCTGCCCTTCTGGCAGCTTCATGGGACTCGTCCAGCTGGTGAGCACTCATCCCCTTGATTACTCACCCACCTCAATCAGCCCCTTGATTACTCACCCACCTCAATCATCCCCTTGATTACTCACCCACCTCAATCAGCCCCTTGATTACTCACCCACCTCAATCAGCCCCTTGATTACTCACCCACCTCAATCAGCCCCTTGATTACTCACCCACCTCAATCAGCCCCTTGATTACTCACCCACCTCAATCAGCCCCTTGATTACTCACCCACCTCAATCAGCCCCTTGATTACTCACCCACCTCAATCAGCCCCTTGATTACTCACCCACCTCAATCAGCCCCTTGATTACTCACCCACCTCAATCAGCCCCAATTACATTTACATTTTACATTTTAGTCATTTAGCAGACGCTCTTATCCAGAGCGACTTACAGGAGCAATTAGGGTTAAGTGCCTTGCTCAAGGGCACATTAACGTCATTTAGCAGACGCTCTTAGCCAGAGCGACTCACAAATTGGTGCGTTCACCCTATAGCCAGTGGGATAACCACTTTACAATTTGGGGGGGGGAGAGAGAGGCCAGTTAACAGTACAGTAAGGAGAGGGGAGGGAGAGGCAGGTTAACAGGACACTAAGGAGAGGGGAGGGAGAGGCAGGTTAACAGGACACTGAGAGGGGAGAGAGAGGCAGGTTAACAGGACACTAAGGAGAGGGGAGAGAGAGGCAGGTTAACAGGACACTACGGAGAGGGGAGAGAGAGGCAGGTTAACAGGACACTAAGGAGAGGGGAGAGAGAGGCAGGTTAACAGGACACTGAGAGGGGAGAGAGAGGCAGGTTAACAGGACACTAAGGAGAGGGGAGAGAGAGGCAGGTTAACAGGACACTAAGGAGAGGGGAGAGAGAGGCAGGTTAACAGGACACTAAGGAGAGGGGAGAGAGAGGCAGGTTAACAGGACACTAAGGAGAGGGGAGAGAGAGGCAGGTTAACAGGACACTGAGAGGGGAGAGAGAGGCCGGTTAACAGGACACTAAGGAGAGGGGAGAGAGAGGCAGGATAACAGGACACTAAGGAGAGGGGAGAGAGAGGCAGGTTAACAGGACACTAATGAGAGGGGGGAGAGACGCAGGTTAACAGGACACAAAGGAGAGGGGAGAGAGAGGCAGGTTAACAGGACAGGGGGGGGGGGGGGTTAGAAGGATTACTTTATCCTATCCCAGGTATTCCTTAAAGAGGTGGGGTTTCAAATGTCTCCGGAAGGTGGTGAGTGACTCCGCTGTCCTGGCGTCGTGAGGGAGCTTGTTCCACCATTGGGGTGCCAGAGCAGCGAACAGTTTTGACTGGGCTGAGCGGGAGCTATGCTTCCGCAGAGGAAGGGGAGCCAGCAGGCCAGAGGTGGATGAACGCAATGCCCTCGTTTGGGTGTAGGGACTGATCAGAGCCTGAAGGTACGGAGGTGCCGTTCCCCTCACTGCTCCATAGGCAAGCACCATGGTCTTGTAGCGGATGCGAGCTTCAACTGGAAGCCAGTGGAGTGTGCGGAGGAGGGGGGTGACGTGAGAGAACTTGGGAAGGTTGAACACCAGACGGGCTGCGGCATTCTGGATGAGTTGTAGGGGTTTAATGGCACAGGCAGGGAGGCCAGCCAACAGCGAGTTGCAGTAGTCCAGACGGGAGATGACAAGTGCCTGGATTAGGACCTGTGCCGCTTCCTGTGTAAGGCAGGGTCGTACTCTCCGAATGTTGTAGAGCATGAACCTGCAGGAGCGGGTCACCGCCTTGATGTTGGCGGAGAACGACAGGGTGTTGTCCAGGGTCACGCCTAGGCTCTTCGCACTCTGGGAGGAGGACACAGCGGAGTTGTCAACCGTGATGGCGAGATCATGGAACGGGCAGTCCTTCCCCGGGAGGAAGAGCAGCTCCGTCTTGCCAGGGTTCAGCTTGAGATGGTGATCCGTCATCCATACTGATATGTCTGCCAGACATGCAGAGATGCGATTCGCCACCTGGTTATCAGAAGGGGGAAAGGAGAAGATTAGTTGTGTATCGTCAGCGTAGCAATGATAGGAAAGGCCATGTGAGGATATGACAGAGCCAAGTGACTTGGTGTATAGGGAGAAAAGGAGAGGGCCTAGAACTGAGCCCTGGGGGACACCAGTGGTGAGAGCACGTGGTGCGGAGACAGCTTCTCGCCACGCCACTTGGTAGGAGCGACCGGTCAGGTAGGACGCAATCCAGGAGTGAGCCGCGCCGGAGATGCCCAGCTCGGAGAGGGTGGAGAGGAGGATCTGATGGTTCACAGTATCAAAGGCAGCAGACAGGTCTAGAAGGACAAGAGCCTGGCCAGAGAGCCCGTCGACAATTCCCTCTCTGGCCAGGACAATTAGTCCTGGCCAGAGAGCCCGTCGAGACCTGGCACGTCCAGCAGAGGGAGCCACCGTCGTGTGATGTAGACTGCGTCTGTCACCAGGCCTTGACGAGTCTCCCCCTGGTGGCTAACCTGCGGTACGCCACACGGCATATATAATGCCTCAGGCTTAATGATGATGTATACATTTTGTCCAAGACAAAAACCTTTTTTCCCTTTCATTTATTGGCGTCACCCCGTAGGACATTTTGTCACATCGATGGACGATATACAACAGGCAGTCAGTCACATTTTACTGTTAAAACAGAATTAATGACACTTTCAGAAGTTTCTGAGCACTGTAAAAATGCTTCTGAACATCACTAATGGATCCTCCTTAAAGGATTTGAAGTGGGGGGCGCTGATGAGCAGCAACATGTGAAGACGCGTTTTCTCGGTGCTCCTGTCCGAACAATTTACTATTAATATTTCACCAACAACTCCCCTACCGCATTAATTTTGTTACATTTTATTAGGAATCAAACCCAATTCACAAATTTTGTTATTTCTCCTGTTTTAGTTTTTTCGCCCTTTCATTGTAAAATGTCGAAACAACAACGGCCATGAGTCACAAAAGAGCCTCTACTAAATCCTCGCGCTCACCGGACTCTGACCCCCCTGACCCCCCCCCCGACCCCCCTGACCCCCCCCGACCCCCCCTGACCTAGCCAAGGTAATGGCGGCTATCACTAAGTCTGAACAGACTGTGCTGGCTAAGGTGGAGTCCATATCCACTGACCTATCTATCTACCTATCCACACAAATAGCCACTCTCACCACGAGGTCAACACAAAGACACTCCGTTAAAGAAGACTTGGCGAAACAGGAAGCCCGTCTGAGTAACCTGGAGGGCGGCGCAAATACTTCCTCCGACAAAGTGGTGGTGGTGGTGACAAGAGCAAGTCACCCGGCTATCATCAGGTGTCGTCAAACTTACTTCCAAGGTCGAGGACCTCGAGAACAGACAGCACTGGGGGAACGGCGTAAGAGAGGGACTCGAGACCGTAGGCGGATTGCTGCCTACCCTGTTCATAGCTAAACAGCTCCAGGAAATCCTAGGCCTCGATTACGCCACCCACCCTTGACCGTGCGCACAGAAGCTTACAGTCCGCACCGAAGAATGGGGAGCCGCCCAGCCCCATCGTAGTCAAATTCCTTTCAGAAGAAAGAGGATGTCCTCCGTAAGGCATCACGACCGGCTCCCATCACCCACGGCGGCCTGAAGATTCACATTTACCCAGACTACATGGCGGCAGTCATGAAGAAAAGGTCGGCCTTCAACAAGGTTAATTTTTATTAGGATCCCCATTGGCTAACGCCGTAACGTTAGCTAATCTTCCTGGGGTCCAACACCAATTAATAAGACATTACAAACAATTACAAATTAAGACTTTACAAACATTTAACAAGTAGACAATACAGACAATTAAAATACCTGACAGGTAACACATTTAACATTTAGTTGCTGCTTTCTGTTTCCTGTCACATGGTCTATCACATTAGATGGTATTTTAGTTTTTTCTTGAAGGTGGATTTACTTTTTGCCTGAGAAATATGGATTGGTAAAGAGTTCCATTCAGCTATGGCTCTATATAAAACTGTAGATTTAAGGTGATTTGTCCTTGGCTTGGGTTGTCTTAGATGCCCTGAATTTACCTGTATGGTTTGGTGGTTATGCATGTTGTTAGTATGTACTAACTGGTCTGAAAAATACTGTGGTTTTTTTAAAAATATAACATTCCTAAAGAAAATCAGAAAACTGGATAGTAATTTGTTTTCAGCGTGAAGCCATGAGAGATTCTGATGCATTTGGATAATATTCATACAGATAGAGCAATGAAGAGCTAATCTGGCAGCCCTGTTATGATAGAGCAATGAAGAGCTAATCTGGCAGCCCTGTTATGATAGAGCAATGAAGAGCTAATCTGGCAGCCCTGTTATGATAGAGCAATGAAGAGCTAATCTGGCAGCCCTGTTATGATAGAGCAATGAAGAGCTAATCTGGCAGCCCTGTTATGATAGAGCAATGAAGAGCTAATCTGGCAGCCCTGTTATGATAGAGCAATGAAGAGCTAATCTGGCAGCCCTGTTATGATAGAGCAATGAAGAGCTAATCTGGCAGCCCTGTTATGATAGAGCAATGAAGCGCTAATCTGGCAGCCCTGTTATGATAGAGCAATGAAGAGCTAATCTGGCAGCCCTGTTATGATAGAGCAATGAAGAGCTAATCTGGCAGCCCTGTTATGATAGAGCACTGAAGAGCTAATCTGGCAGCCCTGTTAAGATAGAGCAATGAAGAGCTAATCTGGCAGCCCTGTTATGATAGAGCAATGAAGAGCTAATCTGGCAGCCCTGTTATGATAGAGCAATGAAGAGCTAATCTGGCAGCCCTGTTATGATAGAGCAATGAAGAGCTAATCTGGCAGCCCTGTTTTGATAGAACAATGAAGAGCTAATCTGGCAGCCCTGTTATGATAGAGCAATGAAGAGCTAATCTGGCAGCCCTGTTATGATAGAGCAATGAAGAGCTAATCTGGCAGCCCTGTTATGATAGAGCAATGAAGAGCTAATCTGGCAGCCCTGTTATGATAGAGCAATGAAGAGCTAATCTGGCAGCCCTGTTTTGATAGAACAATGAAGAGCTAATCTGGCAGCCCTGTTATGATAGAGCAATGAAGAGCTAATCTGGCAGCCCTGTTATGATAGAGCAATGAAGAGCTAATCTGGCAGCCCTGTTTTGATAGAGCAATGAAGAGCTAATCTGGCAGCCCTGTTATGATAGAGCAATGAAGAGCTAATCTGGCAGCCCTGTTTTGATAGAGCAATGAAGAGCTAATCTGGCAGCCCTGTTTTGAACGATCTTGAGGTTTTTATATCTTTCTTTGCTGCAGATGACCATATTACTGGACAGGTGTGAGAGGACCAAGGATTGAATCACCTGATTCAGAGTGACAGGACCAGGGATTGAATCACCTGATTCAGAGTGACAGGACCAGGGATGAATCACCTGATTCAGAGTGACAGGACCAGGGATTGAATCACCTGATTCAGAGTGACAGGACCAGGGATTGAATCACCTGATTCAGAGTGACAGGACCAGGGATTGAATCACCTGATTCAGAGTGACAGGACCAGGGATTGAATCACCTGATTCAGAGTGACAGGACCAGGGATTGAATCACCTGATTCAGAGTGACAGGACCAGGGATGGAATCACCTGATTCAGAGTGACAGGACCAGGGATTGAATCACCTGATTCAGAGTGACAGGACCAGGGATGGAATCACCTGATTCAGAGTGACAGGACCAGGGATTGAATCACCTGATTCAGAGTGACAGGACCAGGGATTGAATCACCTGATTCAGAGTGACTGGACCAGGGATGAATCACCTGATTCAGAGTGACAGGACCAGGGATTGAATCACCTGATTCAGAGTGACAGGACCAGGGATGGAATCACCTGATTCAGAGTGACAGGACCAGGGATTGAATCACCTGATTCAGAGTGACTGGACCAGGGATGAATCACCTGATTCAGAGTGCCAGGACCAGGGATGGAATCACCTGATTCAGAGTGACAGGACCAGGGATTGAATCACCTGATTCAGAGTGACTGGACCAGGGATGAATCACCTGATTCAGAGTGACAGGACCAGGGATTGAATCACCTGATTCAGAGTGACAGGACCAGGGATTGAATCACCTAATTCAGAGTGCCAGGACCAGGGATTGAATCACCTGATTCAGAGTGACAGGACCAGGGATTGAATCACCTGATTCAGAGTGCCAGGACCAGGGATTGAATCACCTGATTCAGAGTGCCAGGACCAGGGATTGAATCACCTGATTCAGAGTGCCAGGACCAGGGATTGAATCACCTGATTCAGAGTGACTGGACCAGGGATGAATCACCTGATTCAGAGTGACAGGACCAGGGCTTGAATCACCTGATTCAGAGTGCCAGGACCAGGGATGGAATCACCTGATTCAGAGTGACAGGACCAGGGATGGAATCACCTGATTCAGAGTGACAGGACCAGGGATGGAATCACCTGATTCAGAGTGCCAGGACCAGGGATGGAATCACCTGATTCAGAGTGACAGGACCAGGGATTGAATCACCTGATTCAGAGTGCCAGGACCAGGGATGGAATCACCTGATTCAGAGTGCCAGGACCAGGGATTGAATCACCTGATTCAGAGTGCCAGGACCAGGGATGGAATCACCTGATTCAGAGTGACAGGACCAGGGATTGAATCACCTGATTCAGAGTGCCAGGACCAGGGATGGAATCACCTGATTCAGAGTGACAGGACCAGGGATTGAATCACCTGATTCAGAGTGACAGGACCAGGGATTGAATCACCTGATTCAGAGTGCCAGGACCAGGGATGGAATCACCTGATTCAGAGTGCCAGGACCAGGGATGGAATCACCTGATTCAGAGTGCCAGGACCAGGGATTGAATCACCTGATTCAGAGTGACAGGACCAGGGATTGAATCACCTGATTCAGTGTGAGAGGACCAGGGATTGAATCACCTGATTCAGAGTGCCAGGACCAGGGATTGAATCACCTGATTCAGAGTGCCAGGACCAGGGATTGAATCACCTTATTCAGAGTGACAGGACCAGGGATTGAATCACCTGATTCAGAGTGACAGGACCAGGGATTGAATCACCTGATTCAGAGTGCCAGGACCAGGGATGGAATCACCTGATTCAGAGTGCCAGGACCAGGGATTGAATCACCTGATTCAGAGTGACAGGACCAGGGATGGAATCACCTGATTCAGAGTGCCAGGACCAGGGATGGAATCACCTGATTCAGAGTGACAGGACCAGGGATTGAATCACCTGATTCAGAGTGCCAGGACCAGGGATGGAATCACCTGATTCAGAGTGCCAGGACCAGGGATTGAATCACCTGATTCAGAGTGACAGGACCAGGGATGGAATCACCTGATTCAGAGTGCCAGGACCAGGGATGGAATCACCTGATTCAGAGTGCCAGGACCAGGGATGGAATCACCTGATTCAGAGTGACAGGACCAGGGATTGAATCACCTGATTCAGAGTGCCAGGACCAGGGATGGAATCACCTGATTCAGAGTGCCAGGACCAGGGATTGAATCACCTGATTCAGAGTGACAGGACCAGGGATTGAATCACCTGATTCAGAGTGCCAGGACCAGGGATTGAATCACCTGATTCAGAGTGACAGGACCAGGGATTGAATCACCTGATTCAGAGTGCCAGGACCAGGGATTGAATCACCTGATTCAGAGTGCCAGGACCAGGGATTGAATCACCTGATTCAGAGTGACAGGACCAGGGATTGAATCACCTGATTCAGAGTGCCAGGACCAGGGATTGAATCACCTGATTCAGAGTGACAGGACCAGGGATTGAATCACCTGATTCAGAGTGACAGGACCAGGGATTGAATCACCTGATTCAGAGTGCCAGGACCAGGGATTGAATCACCTGATTCAGAGTGCCAGGACCAGGGATGGAATCACCTGATTCAGAGTGACAGGACCAGGGATTGAATCACCTGATTCAGAGTGCCAGGACCAGGGATGGAATCACCTGATTCAGAGTGACAGGACCAGGGATTGAATCACCTGATTCAGAGTGACAGGACCAGGGATTGAATCACCTGATTCAGAGTGCCAGGACCAGGGATGGAATCACCTGATTCAGAGTGCCAGGACCAGGGATGGAATCACCTGATTCAGAGTGCCAGGACCAGGGATTGAATCACCTGATTCAGAGTGACAGGACCAGGGATTGAATCACCTGATTCAGTGTGAGAGGACCAGGGATTGAATCACCTGATTCAGAGTGCCAGGACCAGGGATTGAATCACCTGATTCAGAGTGCCAGGACCAGGGATTGAATCACCTGATTCAGAGTGACAGGACCAGGGATTGAATCACCTGATTCAGAGTGACAGGACCAGGGATTGAATCACCTGATTCAGAGTGACAGGACCAGGGATGGAATCACCTGATTCAGAGTGACAGGACCAGGGATTGAATCACCTGATTCAGAGTGACAGGACCAGGGATTGAATCACCTGATTCAGAGTGACAGGACCAGGGATGGAATCACCTGATTCAGAGTGACAGGACCAGGGATTGAATCACCTGATTCAGAGTGACAGGACCAGGGATGGAATCACCTGATTCAGAGTGACAGGACCAGGGATTAAATCACCTGATTCAGAGTGACTGGACCAGGGATGAATCACCTGATTCAGAGTGACAGGACCAGGGATTGAATCACCTGATTCAGAGTGCCAGGACCAGGGATGGAATCACCTGATTCAGAGTGACAGGACCAGGGATTGAATCACCTGATTCAGAGTGACTGGACCAGGGATGAATCACCTGATTCAGAGTGACAGGACCAGGGATTGAATCACCTGATTCAGAGTGACAGGACCAGGGATTGAATCACCTGATTCAGAGTGCCAGGACCAGGGATTGAATCACCTGATTCAGAGTGACAGGACCAGGGATTGAATCACCTGATTCAGAGTGCCAGGACCAGGGATTGAATCACCTGATTCAGGGTGCCAGGACCAGGGATTGAATCACCTGATTCAGAGTGCCAGGACCAGGGATTGAATCACCTGATTCAGAGTGACTGGACCAGGGATGAATCACCTGATTCAGAGTGACAGGACCAGGGCTTGAATCACCTGATTCAGAGTGCCAGGACCAGGGATGGAATCACCTGATTCAGAGTGACAGGACCAGGGATGGAATCACCTGATTCAGAGTGACAGGACCAGGGATGGAATCACCTGATTCAGAGTGCCAGGACCAGGGATGGAATCACCTGATTCAGAGTGACAGGACCAGGGATTGAATCACCTGATTCAGAGTGACAGGACCAGGGATTGAATCACCTGATTCAGAGTGCCAGGACCAGGGATTGAATCACCTGATTCAGAGTGCCAGGACCAGGGATGGAATCACCTGATTCAGAGTGACAGGACCAGGGATTGAATCACCTGATTCAGAGTGCCAGGACCAGGGATGGAATCACCTGATTCAGAGTGACAGGACCAGGGATTGAATCACCTGATTCAGAGTGACAGGACCAGGGATTGAATCACCTGATTCAGAGTGCCAGGACCAGGGATGGAATCACCTGATTCAGAGTGCCAGGACCAGGGATGGAATCACCTGATTCAGAGTGCCAGGACCAGGGATTGAATCACCTGATTCAGAGTGACAGGACCAGGGATTGAATCACCTGATTCAGTGTGAGAGGACCAGGGATTGAATCACCTGATTCAGAGTGCCAGGACCAGGGATTGAATCACCTGATTCAGAGTGCCAGGACCAGGGATTGAATCACCTTATTCAGAGTGACAGGACCAGGGATTGAATCACCTGATTCAGAGTGACAGGACCAGGGATTGAATCACCTGATTCAGAGTGCCAGGACCAGGGATGGAATCACCTGATTCAGAGTGCCAGGACCAGGGATTGAATCACCTGATTCAGAGTGACAGGACCAGGGATGGAATCACCTGATTCAGAGTGCCAGGACCAGGGATGGAATCACCTGATTCAGAGTGACAGGACCAGGGATTGAATCACCTGATTCAGAGTGCCAGGACCAGGGATGGAATCACCTGATTCAGAGTGCCAGGACCAGGGATTGAATCACCTGATTCAGAGTGACAGGACCAGGGATGGAATCACCTGATTCAGAGTGCCAGGACCAGGGATGGAATCACCTGATTCAGAGTGCCAGGACCAGGGATGGAATCACCTGATTCAGAGTGACAGGACCAGGGATTGAATCACCTGATTCAGAGTGCCAGGACCAGGGATGGAATCACCTGATTCAGAGTGCCAGGACCAGGGATTGAATCACCTGATTCAGAGTGACAGGACCAGGGATTGAATCACCTGATTCAGAGTGCCAGGACCAGGGATTGAATCACCTGATTCAGAGTGACAGGACCAGGGATTGAATCACCTGATTCAGAGTGCCAGGACCAGGGATTGAATCACCTGATTCAGAGTGCCAGGACCAGGGATTGAATCACCTGATTCAGAGTGACAGGACCAGGGATTGAATCACCTGATTCAGAGTGCCAGGACCAGGGATTGAATCACCTGATTCAGAGTGACAGGACCAGGGATTGAATCACCTGATTCAGAGTGACAGGACCAGGGATTGAATCACCTGATTCAGAGTGCCAGGACCAGGGATTGAATCACCTGATTCAGAGTGCCAGGACCAGGGATGGAATCACCTGATTCAGAGTGACAGGACCAGGGATTGAATCACCTGATTCAGAGTGCCAGGACCAGGGATGGAATCACCTGATTCAGAGTGACAGGACCAGGGATTGAATCACCTGATTCAGAGTGACAGGACCAGGGATTGAATCACCTGATTCAGAGTGCCAGGACCAGGGATGGAATCACCTGATTCAGAGTGCCAGGACCAGGGATGGAATCACCTGATTCAGAGTGCCAGGACCAGGGATTGAATCACCTGATTCAGAGTGACAGGACCAGGGATTGAATCACCTGATTCAGTGTGAGAGGACCAGGGATTGAATCACCTGATTCAGAGTGCCAGGACCAGGGATTGAATCACCTGATTCAGAGTGCCAGGACCAGGGATTGAATCACCTGATTCAGAGTGACAGGACCAGGGATTGAATCACCTGATTCAGAGTGACAGGACCAGGGATTGAATCACCTGATTCAGAGTGCCAGGACCAGGGATTGAATCACCTGATTCAGAGTGACAGGACCAGGGATGGAATCACCTGATTCAGAGTGCCAGGACCAGGGATGGAATCACCTGATTCAGAGTGACAGGACCAGGGATTGAATCACCTGATTCAGAGTGCCAGGACCAGGGATTGAATCACCTGATTCAGAGTGCCAGGACCAGGGATTGAATCACCTGATTCAGAGTGCCAGGACCAGGAATTGAATCACCTGATTCAGAGTGCCAGGACCAGGGATTGAATCACCTGATTCAGAGTGCCAGGACCAGGGATTGAATCACCTGATTCAGAGTGACAGGACCAGGGATTGAATCACCTGATTCAGAGTGCCAGGACCAGGGATTGAATCACCTGATTCAGAGTGCTAGGACCAGGGATGAATCACCTGATTCAGAGTGACAGGACCAGGGATTGAATCACCTGATTCAGAGTGCCAGGACCAGGGATGGAATCACCTGATTCAGAGTGCCAGGACCAGGGATGAATCACCTGATTCAGAGTGACAGGACCAGGGATTGAATCACCTGATTCAGAGTGCCAGGACCAGGGATTGAATCACCTGATTCAGAGTGCTAGATGTTACATACTCTGAACATGTTCTTGTAACAGCAATTCCCTTACCCATCTAAATAACAATATTATCTGTGTTCTGACCATGATGAAGCTGCGTCCAACTGCTTGTTTTTCTCCAAGAGACCCATCTCCGGTCCAGCGGCCATGATAAACTAAAGAGAGGATGGGTCGAAGGCCAGAGTGGCAGCCGTCCTTATCAGAAAAGTCACTGGTTTGCCTCCTCCAAAGTCATTTCAGATACTAATGGCAGATATGTTATAGTGATGGGGAAACACAGGTTGTTCTGGCTAACCTCTATGGTCCTAATTTGGATGACGCTACATTTTCTCTGACCTCATTGCAACACTTCCCGACCTGAACTCTCATCATTTGATATTGGGCGGAGATTTCAATAGTGTATTACATCCAAGTCTAGACAGATCCAGACCCAAGCCCAAATCAGGCGCAGTAATCAACTCATTTCTAGAATCCTATAATTTGTTTGATCCATGGAGGAGGACCAATCCCAAGGCTAAAATATACTCATTTTTTTCTCCAGTCCACCGTTCATACTCTAGGATGGACTTTTTCCTGCTGGACAATAGAATTCTTCCTTTTGTAACTAATAGCCAATATCACCGCATAGCCCTGTCCAGCTAGATATCCGCTTTCCGGACAGTACTGTCATAAAGCGCGTGGCGACTTGACCCGCTATCCTGTAGTGCCTTTACAAAATACATATCACCTCACACCGATGTCTTTTTACAGATCAACTGCACCCCTGACGTGTCTCATTCTACTGTGTGGGTGTTGTTAAAAGCCTATCTAATTATTTCATACACAGCGTATGACAACAAACACCGCACTAAACGCTTATCGGAGCTATCTCAACTCATTCTAGATGTGGACAACATATATAGAGCTATCTCAACTCGTTCTAGATGTGGACAACATATATAGAGCTATCTCAACTCATTCTAGATGTGGACAACAGAAATGCCTCTTCTGCGACTCCTGAACTCTACAAAGAGAGATTGCTACACCAATCGGAATTTGACAAGCTTTCCTCTAAACAAACGGAGCAGCTTCTGTTTAAGTCGAGGCAGACATTTCATGAACAAGGAGAGACATCTGGCAAGTTGTTCTCTCACCAGCTTGGACAAGCCGCTGTTAGCAGCACCATATCTAAAATCTGTGTTGCAGCTGATGTAACTTCTACGGATCCCAAAGAAAGCAACAATCAATTTAAGCAATTCTACTCTGCTCTTTCCTCTTCAGAGGCTCTTCCTGACACATCTCGTATGCATGCATTTGCACACACTGTATATATATTTTCAGTTTTTTTTATTTTTTGACTTTATGTTTTGTTTTACCCCATATGTAACTCTGTGTTGGTGTTTTTATCGCACTGCTTTGCTTTGTCTTGGCCAGGTCCCAGTTGTAAATGAGAACTTGTTCTCAACTGGCTTACCTGGTTAAATAAAGGTGGAATAAATACAATAAAAAATGCATTTCTAGACAATCTGGACATCCCCGGTCTCAACTCAGATGAACAAACTAACATGGATGCCTCAATAAGTGATGAGGAAGCTACTCGGGCAGAGCGGTAAAGCTCCTGGGCCTGATGGCTTCTCTATCCTCAGCTCAATGTACAAGGAAATCCTTTCTAGTCAGACACTTACCCAGAGACTTACCCAGAGACTTACCCAGACACTTACCCAGAGACTTACCCAGAGACTTACCCAGAGACTTACCCAGAGACTTACCCAGGCGACTATTTAGGTTTTGCTTAAAAAGGACAAGAATCCTTTAGACTGTGGCTCATAACGCCCTCTAACCTTCTTGTGCTGCGAAGGTCCTCTAGCGCCGTTTAGAGACAGTGATGCCTAATATAATTAACTCTGACCAAACCGGATTTATCTCAGGTAGGCAATCTTTCTATAATATGCGCCGGCTATTTAATGTTCTTTATTCTACCCACTCAACTCCACAGCCAGAGGTCAGAGGTCGTCATCTCTCTGGATGCAGAGAAACCTTTCCACCGGGCTGACTGGGAATATCGATTTACAGTAGTAGAGCGATTTGGGTTTGACCTGTCATTCCTTTCAAGATTTTGTACTCGTCCCCAGTGGCTTCTGTTCGCACCAAAAATGTTACCTCCAGCTACTTCCCTCTCCACAGGTTGGCCAGGCAGCTACTTCCCTCTCCACAGGTTGGCCAGGCAGGAGTGTTGTTTATCCCCTCTTGTTATCTCCCTGCAGGCGGAGGAGAGGATGAAGGAAATACTAAGTGGAGACATAACTCACAAGGTGTCCTGATATGCAGACCATCTTCTTCTATACATCTCTAACCCTGTGGAGTCTATTCCCTCTCTCTAACCCCGTGGAGTCTATTCCCTCTCTCTAACCCCGTGGAGTCTATACCCTCTCTCTAACCCCGTGGAGTCTATACCCTCTCTCTAACCCCGTGGAGTCTATACCCTCTCTCTAACCCTGTGGAGTCTATACCCTCTCTCTAACCCTGTGGAGTCTATACCCTCTCTCTAACCCTGTGGAGTCTATACCCTCTATCTAACCCTGTGGAGTCTATACCCTCTCTCTAACCCTGTGGAGTCTATACCCTCTCTCTAACCCTGTGGAGTCTATACCCTCTCTCTAACCCTGTGGAGTCTATACCCTCTCTCTAACCCTGTGGAGTCTATACCCTCTCTCTAACCCTGTGGAGTCTATACCCTATATCTTGGACATGCTCCAAGGTTTTGGGACATATGCAGACCATCTTCTTCTATACATCTCTAACCCTATGGAGTCTATTCCCTCTCTCTAACCCCGTGGAGTCTATACCCTCTCTCTAACCCCGTGGAGTCTATACCCTCTCTCTAACCCCGTGGAGTCTATACCCTCTCTCTAACCCTGTGGAGTCTATACCCTCTCTCTAACCCTGTGGAGTCTATACCCTCTCTCTAACCCTGTGGAGTCTATACCCTCTATCTAACCCTGTGGAGTCTATACCCTCTCTCTAACCCTGTGGAGTCTATACCCTCTCTCTAACCCTGTGGAGTCTATACCCTATATCTTGGACATGCTCCAAGGTTTTGGGACATTCTCTGGTTATAAGTTACAGTGGGGAAAAAAAGTATTTAGTCAGCCACCAATTTTGCAAGTTCTCCCACTTAAAAAGATGAGAGAGGCCTGTAATTTTCATCATAGGTACACGTCAACTCTCCCTCGATCTGGGGCTCCACGCAAGATCTCACCCCGTGGGGTCAAAATGATCACAAGAACGGTGAGCAAAAATCCCAGAACCACACGGGGGGACCTAGTGAATGACCTGCAGAGAGCTGGGACCAAAGTAACAAAGCCTACCATCAGTAACACACTACGCCGCCAGGGACTCAAATCCTGCAGTGCGAGACGTGTCCCCCTGCTTAAGCCAGTACATGTCCAGGCCCGTCTGAAGTTTGCTAGAGTGCATTTGGATGATCCAGAAGAGGATTGGGAGAATGTCATATGGTCAGATGAAACCAAAATATAACTTTTTGGTAAAAACTCAACTCGTTGTGTTTGGAGGACAAAGAATGCTGAGTTGCATCCAAAGAACACCATACCTACTGTGAAGCATGGGGGTGGAAACATCATGCTTTGGGGCTGTTTTTCTGCAAAGGGACCAGGACGACTGATCCGTGTAAAGGAAAGAATGAATGGGGCCATGTATTGTGAGATTTTGAGTGAAAACCTCCTTCCATCAGCAAGGACATTGAAGATGAAACGTGGCTGGGTCTTTCAGCATGACAATGATCCCAAACACACGGCCCGGGCAACGAAGGAGTGGCTTCGTAAGAAGCATTTCAAGGTCCTGGAGGGCCTAGCCAGTCTCCAGATCTCAACCCCATAGAAAATCTTTGGAGGGAGTTGAAAGTCCGTGTTGCCCAGCAACAGCCCCAAAACATCACTGCTCTAGAGGAGATCTGCATGGAGGAATGGGCCAAAATACCAGCAACAGTGTGTGAAAACCTTGTGAAGACTTACAGAAAACGTTTGACCTGTGTCATTGCCAACAAAGGGTATATAACAAAGTATTGAGAAACTTTTGTTATTGAACAGATACTTATTTTCCACCATCATTTGCAAATAAATTCATTAAAAATCCTACAATGTGATTTTCTGGATTTTTCTTTCTCATTTTGTCTGTCATAGTTGACGTGTACCTATGATGAAAATTACAGGCCTCTCTCATCTTTTTAAGTGGGAGAACTTGCACAATTGGTGGCTGACTAAATACTTTTTTCCCCCACTGTAAATGTAACAAAACATGGTAATCCCCATTAATCAATTAGCAGAAGGTGTTGCGAATGTTAACTTCCCGTTTAAGGTGGAGCATCAGGTCTTTACTTATTTGGGGATAAAGGTCACATGCTCATTTAAAGCTCTGTTTAAACATAACTTCAAAACACTCCTTGCTGGCTCATGTCGACTCCAATGCTTCCCACTGTAGTGGAGGACCTGTTGAGCTATACAGTCCTAGCGTTTTCTTAGCAGCATGAGTTGTCTCCCAGGTGCTTGGAAGGGCACAGATGACAGCCAGGTAGGATTCCACTTGAGGTAGTTTAATGACGCTGATTCACATAGAGCAGGAACGGCACAGCACAGCACATGGCTTGACAATTGTGTTAACCAGAATGTGTGTGAAAAGGGGGAAATGAAATACGATAGTAAATGGCAGCTATAAGCTTAATACAACCTCCAGTTACATAACCTATTGTAGCCATATTATTCATAGCTCATCTGCTGCACAGGACAATACAACCTAACAACATGACTGTGACTTCTAATGAATGATCAGAGGAGTGCAACTACTGAGCAGCACCATCATCCTCACACAACTTTATGAACTTGAATGTTAATAGCTACATCCATATTTTACATTTTTTACATTTACATTTTATTCATTTAGCAGACGCTCTTATCCAGAGCGACTTACAGGAGCAATTAGGGTTAAGTGCCTTGCTCAAGGGCACATCGACTGATTTTTCACCTAGTCGGCTGGGGGATTAGAACCAGCAACCTTTCGGTTACTGGCACAACGCTCTTAACCACTAAGCTACCTGCCGCTCCCGCATCCACAAGGCTCATTGCTATCAAAATACCCCCATAATCTATACAGTAGACATCCATACAACTACAGCACATATAAGACTAGACACTGGTGGACATTTACAATACACAGCTAAATGTCTGAAATGAGATGACAGAAACAGGGTTAACAAGCTGACAGTTGCTAGCTCGCGGTAAACACTTCAATTAGCATAACAAAGAGGAGTCCACATAAAGAGTCAGAAATATGAACTCACATTTCTGAAGGACTGGCCTTGGCTAAAGCAAAGAATGCTAACTAAAGGGAATCACAGGAGATGACTGTAACTTATCACTTACCTTGTGTACTTTCTCTAGTTTCTTCCTTCTCCTCAGAGATCGCACAGCACCTGTGGGCGGAGCTACAGCTCTCCTACGATGAGCTCATATTTACTCTTAATAGTCTTTCTTACTGTTGTGTCAAGTTGACTGGATGTCCTTTGGGTGGTGGACCATTCTGGATGTCCTTTGGGTGGTGGACCATTCTGGATGTCCTTTGGGTGGTGGACCATTCTGGATGTCCTTTGGGTGGTGGACCATTCTGGATGTCCTTTGGGTGGTGGACCATTCTGGATGTCCTTTGGGTGGTGGACCATTCTGGATGTCCTTTGGGTGGTGGACCATTCTTGATGTCCTTTGGGTGGTGGACCATTCTGGATGTCCTTTGGGTGGTGGACCCTTCTGGATGTCCTTTGGGTGGTGGACCATTCTGGATGTCCTTTGGGTGGTGGACCATTCTGGATGTCCTTTGGGTGGTGGACCATTCTGGACGTCCTTTGGGTGGTGGACCATTCTGGATGTCCTTTGGGTGGTGGACCATTCTGGACGTCCTTTGGGTGGTGGACCATTCTGGACGTCCTTTGGGTGGTGGACCATTCTTGATGTCCTTTGGGTGGTGGACCATTCTGGATGTCCTTTGGGTGGTGGACCCTTCTGGATGTCCTTTGGGTGGTGGACCATTCTGGATGTCCTTTGGGTGGTGGACCATTCTTGATGTCCTTTGGGTGGTGGACCATTCTGGATGTCCTTTGGGTGGTGGACCCTTCTGGATGTCCTTTGGGTGGTGGACCATTATGGATGTCCTTTGGGTGGTGGACCATTCTGGATGTCCTTTGGGTGGTGGACCATTCTTGATGTCCTTTGGGTGGTAGACCATTCTGGATGTCCTTTGGGTGGTGGACCCTTCTGGATGTCCTTTGGGTGGTGGACCATTATGGATGTCCTTTGGGTGGTGGACCATTCTGGATGTCCTTTGGGTGGTGGACCATTCTGGATGTCCTTTGGGTGGTGGACCATTCTGGATGTCCTTTGGGTGGTGGACCATTCTGGATGTCCTTTGGGTGGTGGACCATTCTGGACGTCCTTTGGGTGGTGGACCATTCTGGATGTCCTTTGGGTGGTGGACCATTCTGGACGTCCTTTGGGTGGTGGACCATTCTGGACGTCCTTTGGGTGGTGGACCATTCTTGATACACACAGGAAACTGTTGAGCGTGAAAACCCCAGCAGTGTTGCAGTTCTTGAGACAAACCGGTGCACCTGGCACCTACTACCATACCCCGTTCAAAGGCACTTAAATATTTTGTCTTGCCCATTCACCCTCTGAATGACACACACACAATCCATGTCTCAATTGTCTCAAGGCTTTAAAATCCTTCTTTAACCTGTCTCCTCCCCTTCATCTATACTGATTGAAGTGGATTTAACAGGTGACATCAATAAGGGATCATAGCTTTCACCTGGATTCACCTGGTCAGTCTGTTATGGAAAGAGCAGGTGTCCTTAATGTTTTGTACACTCAGTATAAACATTTACATTTACGTCATTTAGCAGACGCTCTTATCCAGAACGACTTACAAATTGGTGCATTCACCTTATAGCCAGTGGGATAACCACTTTACAATATGTTTTTTTTTTTTTTTTTTTTTTGTGGGGTGGGGTAAGGTGGGGTAGAAGGATTACTTTATCCTATCCCAGGTATTCCTTAAAGAGGTGGGGTTTCAAGTGTCTCCGGAAGGTGGTGAGTGACTCCGCTGTCCTGGCGTCGTGAGGGAGCTTGTTCCACCATTGGGGTGCCAGAGCAGCGAACAGTTTTGACTGGTCTGAGCAGGAACTGTGCTTCCGTAGAGGAAGGGGAGCCAGCAGGCCAGAGGTGGATGAACGCAATGCCCTCGTTTGGGTGTAGGGACTGATCAGAGCCTGAAGGTACGGAGGTGCCGTTCCCCTCACAGCTCCGTAGGCAAGCACCATGGTCTTGTAGCAGATGCGAGCTTCAACTGGAAGCCAGTGGAGTGTGCGGAGGAGCGGGGTGACGTGAGAGAACTTGGGAAGGTTGAACACCAGACGGGCTGCGGCATTCTGGATGAGTTGTAGGGGTTTAATGGCACAGGCAGGGAGCCCAGCCAACAGCGAGTTGCAGTAATCCAGACGGGAGATGACAAGTGCCTGGATTAGGACCTGCGCCGCTTCCTGTGTAAGGCAGGGTCGTACTCTCCGAATGTTGTAGAGCATGAACCTACATTCAAAAGGCCAAAGGACTAAGAAACTGACCCCTTTTATGGCAAAGGCAGAGAAGTGCAATGTTTCATAAATATTTCTATAAAGCTTCCAGTGTGTTAAGGTCATGAGATCAAGCCATGTTTGCTATACTTCTCATTCCAAGAGAACCCTCCCCAAGAGAACCCTCCCCAGCCAATGGTGCCCAAATGCTGGATCGATGATTAATCACAGAATTGTGCTTTTAGGGACAAAAATGTAATCAATCAGAACTATTTGGTAATATCCTGAATAGACTTGGGGACTATTGTTTCTTGAAATACATTTCTGTATAATAACTACAAAAGTAGGTGAAGGGAATTTAATTACATTTTTCATTAATTTACTTATGTTCAAAGTTCCACAACATTACCAGGGTCAGACCATGGGACAGTCAGACCATGGGACAGTCAGACCATGGGACAGTCAGACCATGGGACAGTCAGACCATGGGACAGTCAGACCATGGGACAGTCAGACCATGGGACAGTCATACCATTGGAAAATGGTCATGTTTGGTTCAAAATTGCAAGAAAAAAAATGATACACTGCATGAATTTACTTATTATCCAAGTTTTAAAAAACAAAGCTTTTAGTTTTGTATCACAATTTTAGCCAATTTAAGTTAAATCATATTTGTGTTTGCCATCATGGACAAAAAAGTCATGTCAACTACCCAATATACAGTACATTTCGTATTGCACTTTTATATGAAATGACATTTAATGATACCTGTTAGATGCCCATGCTATAGAGGTTGTACTGATCCAGACAGTGGGGCCCATGCTATAGAGGTTGTACTGATCCAGACAGTGGGGCCCATGCTATAGAGGTTGTACTGATCCAGACAGTGGGGCCCATGCTATAGAGGTTGTACTGATCCAGACAGTGGGGCCCATGCTATAGAGGTTGTACTGATCCAGACAGTGGGGCCCATGCTATAGAGGTTGTACTGATCCAGACAGTGGGGCCCATGCTATAGAGGTTGTACTGATCCAGACAGTGGGGCCCATGCTATAGAGGTTGTACTGATCCAGACAGTGGGGCCCATGCTATAGAGGTTGTACTGATCCAGACAGTGGGGCCCATGCTATAGAGGTTGTACTGATCCAGACAGTGGGGCCCATGCTATAGAGGTTGTACTGATCCAGACAGTGGGGCCCATGCTATAGAGGTTGTACTGATCCAGACAGTGGGGCCCATGCTATAGAGGTTGTACTGATCCAGACAGTGGGGCCCATGCTATAGAGGTTGTACTGATCCAGACAGTGGGGCCCATGCTATAGAGGTTGTACTGATCCAGACAGTGGGGCCCATGCTATAGAGGTTGTACTGATCCAGACAGTGGGGCCCATGCTATAGAGGTTGTACTGATCCAGACAGTGGGGCCCATGCTATAGAGGTTGTACTGATCCAGACAGTGGGGCCCATGCTATAGAGGTTGTACTGATCCAGACAGTGGGGCCCATGCTATAGAGGTTGTACTGATCCAGACAGTGGGGCCCATGCTATAGAGGTTGTACTGATCCAGACAGTGGGGCCCATGCTATAGAGGTTGTACTGATCCAGACAGTGGGGCCCATGCTATAGAGGTTGTACTGATCCAGACAGTGGGGCCCATGCTATAGAGGTTGTACTGATCCAGACAGTGGGGCCCATGCTATAGAGGTTGTACTGATCCAGACAGTGGGGCCCATGCTATAGAGGTTGTACTGATCCAGACAGTGGGGCCCATGCTATAGAGGTTGTACTGATCCAGACAGTGGGGCCCATGCTATAGAGGTTGTACTGATCCAGACAGTGGGGCCCATGCTATAGAGGTTGTACTGATCCAGACAGTGGGGCCCATGCTATAGAGGTTGTACTGATCCAGACAGTGGGGCCCATGCTATAGAGGTTGTACTGATCCAGACAGTGGGGCCCATGCTATAGAGGTTGTACTGATCCAGACAGTGGGGCCCATGCTATAGAGGTTGTACTGATCCAGACAGTGGGGCCCATGCTATAGAGGTTGTACTGATCCAGACAGTGGGGCCCATGCTATAGAGGTTGTACTGATCCAGACAGTGGGGCCCATGCTATAGAGGTTGTACTGATCCAGACAGTGGGGCCCATGCTATAGAGGTTGTACTGATCCAGACAGTGGGGCCCATGCTATAGAGGTTGTACTGATCCAGACAGTGGGGCCCATGCTATAGAGGTTGTACTGATCCAGACAGTGGGGCCCATGCTATAGAGGTTGTACTGATCCAGACAGTGGGGCCCATGCTATAGAGGTTGTACTGATCCAGACAGTGGGGCCCATGCTATAGAGGTTGTACTGATCCAGACAGTGGGGCAGTATGTGGGTACTGCATGTATGCAGTCAGAGGTTGGTAATGACTGACTGGGCTTTTGATTGGGGCTTGTTTAGAATGGAATCCTCCTATTGTCATGAGGTGAGGTGTATGTGGTGTGGAAGTCAGGCGCAGGACACCGAGGCTCAGTCCAACAGAGTTTACTCAAAAATTCCAAAAGGAAACGGGAAACAAACTACCTCCAACAATAAGAGGCAAGCATTTACGCACAAAGCGTAAAACACTAAAATAACAAACAAGAAACAAAACACGCAGCACAACGACAGGCGAACAACAACACACAATCCTACCAAGCAAAAAGACGGAACTTATAGGACAGGTGATGAATACGCAATAGGACACAGGTGTGACAGACAGACAAAAGCAATCACACACAGAAACATAGATCGGTGGCAGCTAGTACTCCGGGGACGGCGACCGCCGACGCCTGCTCGTACCAGGAGGGGGAGCAGCCTCGGCAGAATCCGTGACACCTATAGCCTTGATGACAAAGCCTCAACACATCCTGTTGATCTTTGGTACATTTTTCATGTAGATAATAAATCAAATGTCTAAGACCATGTCGATCTTTCTTACCTGTTGTATATTAGTATTAAATATAAGCCATTTTCTTTTTGGCTCCTACAGAAACCTCACTTTTCAAAATTCTGATATGTTTTTTTTGTATAATTAGAAAATACATTAAAAAATCTAATTAAAATCTACTAGGCCTACATTATTAGCGAACAATTACCTAAAAGTGTGTTCGTGAATTACAGTGTTACAAAAGCATCAGTTTTGTAACAGCTTACCATCAGCCTGTGTGTTATAAAACGTGAAGCAGCCAGCGCGTGGAGCTGGCCACAATAAGGATTAGCCACAATAGTGGAAGTTGCAGTTCGCCTTCAAGATAAAGGTCTCCCATTGAAACTGATCCAAACTGATCCAACGAGTGGAATGATGCCATATTTGGACTAGATAATGATAAACAAAGTTGGAATGTTGTTATACAATAATGAAGACATTTGATAATAAACTGTAAAAAAAAGTATTAATTAAATGTTCAATCTCACTGTGAATGTATTAGACCATACACACTGAGTGGACAAAACATTAAGAACACCTGCTATATCTATGACTTAGATTGACCAGGTGAATCCAGCTGAAAGCTCTGATCCCTTATTGATGTCACTTGTTAAATCCACTTCAATAAGCCTTGAGACAATTGAGACATGGATTGTGTCTGTGTGCCATTCAGAGGGAAAGACAAAAATATTGAAGTGCCTTTGAACGGGGTATGGTAGTAGGTGCCAGGTGCACTAGTTTGAGTGTGTCAAGAACTGCAACGCTGCTGGGTTTTTCACGCTCAACAGTTTCCCGTGTGTATCAAGAATGGTCCACCACCCAAAGGACATCCAGCCAACTTGACACAACTGTGGGAAGCATTGGAGTCAACATGGGCCAGCATCCCTGTGGAATGGGCCAGCATCCCTGTGGAATGGGCCAGCATCCCTGTGGAATGGGCCAGCATCCCTGTGGAATGGGCCAGCATCCCTGTGGAACGGGCCAGCATCCCTGTGGAACGGGCCAGCATCCCTGTGGAATGGGCCAGCATCCCTGTGGAATGGGCCAGCATCCCTGTGGAATGGGCCAGCATCCCTGTGGAATGGGCCAGCATCCCTGTGGAACGGGCCAGCATCCCTGTGGAACGGGCCAGCATCCCTGTGGAACGGGCCAGCATCCCTGTGGAACGGGCCAGCATCCCTGTGGAACGGGCCAGCATCCCTGTGGAATGGGCCAGCATCCCTGTGGAATGGGCCAGCATCCCTGTGGAATGGGCCAGCATCCCTGTGGAACGGGCCAGCATCCCTGTGGAACGGGCCAGCATCCCTGTGGAACGGGCCAGCATCCCTGTGGAATGGGCCAGCATCCCTGTGGAACGGGCCAGCATCCCTGTGGAACGGGCCAGCATCCCTGTGGAACGGGCCAGCATCCCTGTGGAACGGGCCAGCATCCCTGTGGAACGGGCCAGCATCCCTGTGGAACGGGCCAGCATCCCTGTGGAATGGGCCAGCATCCCTGTGGAATGGGCCAGCATCCCTGTGGAACGCTGGCCACAAAGAGTCTACACAAATATTAGCGTTGTAGCTCTTATTGCAGAACTTTGACTGTGGCAAATCACCTCCCCAGTCAGTCTGTTGTGTGTGTTGGACATCCATATTGGACTGTACAGTCTTACCTGAGGAGTGGACACCATGAAACAGAGTATCAGCCCACTCAGTGACACCCACAGAACACAACTGTGTAGAGTTTACATAAGAGCTGTGACGCTAATATCTGTGTAAACTCTTTTGAATTGTGTTCTGTGGGTGTCACTGAGTGGGCTGATACTCCGTTTCATGGTGCCCACTCCTCAGGTAAGACTGTACAGTCCAATATGGATGTCCAATACACACGATAGAGTATACATGCCCCCAATTCAATTCTGCAGTCTAATACATCCAGTAGGATTTGAACTATTTTTACTGTTTGTCAAATTGATTTATTTTAAAGTTATATAATAACATTCCAAACTTGTTTAGCTGCTTCAGTGTTAGGAGATATTTCTGTCTGATGTTACTATGGTATACTGAAGTATAATTACAAGCATTCCATAAGTGTCAAAGGCTTTTATTGACAATTACATTAAGTTTATGCAAAGAATCAATATTTGCAGTGTTGACCCTTCTTTTTCAAGACCTCTGCAATCCGCCCTGGCATGCTGTCAATTAACTTCTGGGCCACATCCTGACTGATGGCAGCCCATTCTTGCATAATCAATGCTTGGTGTTTGTCAGAATTTGTGGGTTTTTCTTTGTCCACCCGCCTCTTGAGGATCAACCACAAGTTCTCAATGGGATTAAGGTCTGGGGAGTTTCCTGGCCATGTACCAAACATTTCGATGTTTTGTTCCCCAAGCCACTTAGTTATCACTTTTGCCTTATGGCAAGGTGCTCCATCATGCTGGAAAAGGCATTGGTCGTCACCAAACTGTTCTTGGATGGTTGGGAGAAGTTGCTCTCGGAGGATGTGTTGGTACCATTCTTTATTCATGGCTGTGTTCTTAGGCAAAATTGTGAGTGAGCCCACTCCCTTGGCTGAGAAGCAACCCCACACATGAATGGTCTCAGGATGCTTTACTGTTGGCATGACACAGGACTGATGGTAGCGCGCACCTTGTCTTCTCCGGACAAGGTGTTTTCCGGATGCCCCAAACAATCGGAAAGGGGATTCATCAGAGAGAATGACTTTACCCCAGTCCTCAGCAGTCCAATCCCTGTACCTTTTGCAGAATATCAGTCTGTCCCTGATGTTTTTCCTGGAGAGAAGTGGCTTCTTTGCTGCCCTTCTTGACACCAGGCCATCCTCCAAAGGTCTTCGCCTCACTGTGCGTGCAGATGCACTCACACCTGCCTGCTGCCATTCTTGAGCAAGCTCTGCACTGGTGGTGCCCCGATCCCGCAGCTGAATCAACTTTAGGAGATGGTCCTGGCGCTTGCTGGACTTTCTTGGGCGCCCTGACGCCTTCTTCACAACAATTAAACCTCTCTCCTTGAAGTTCTTGATGATCCGATAAATGGTTGATTTATGTGCAATCTTACTAGCAGCAATACCCTTGCCTGTGAAGCCCTTTTTGTGCAAAGCAATGATGACGGCACGTGTTTCCTTGCAGGTAACCATGGTTAACAGAGGAAGAACAATGATTTCAAGCACCACCCTCCTTTTAAAGCTTCCAGTCTGTTATTCTAACTCAATCAGCATGACAGAGTGATCTCCTGCCTTGTCCTCGTCAACACTCTCACCTGTGTTAACGAGAGAATCACTGACATGATGGCAGCTGGTCCTTTTGTGGCAGGGCTGAAATGCAGTGGAAATGTTTTTTGGGGATTAAGTTCATTTTCATGACAAAGAGGGACTTTGCAATTAATTGCAATTCATCTGATCACTCTTCATGACATTCTGGAGTATATGCAAATTGCCATCAACAAAACTGAGGACTTTGTGAAAATTAGTATTTGTGTCATTCTCTAAACTTTTGACCAGGACTGTAGTGCAAATATGGCATTATTCCACTATTTGTATTCGGTTGGGTCAGTTTGAATGGGCAACTTTTATTTTGAAGCCACACCACACATTCCGCTATTGTGGCTAATTGTTATTGTGGCTAGCTTCACACAAGTCAGCCCAGCTGTGTTTGCAAGCGGCTACATAACCACCTCCGGAGAGAAGTGCATCAACTAATCTACTATCGCAAACGTGTTTAGCTGTAGAATATGTCTACCTCACGGACAGTCATATGTTTGCTGAGAAATGACTTGCGTCTTCACGACAATGAGGTAAGATGATTCTACATTGGATGAGAAATGTGTCTAGGAGTCTTGGAACAAAATTATTCCAAAATGTGTAGCACTGACTTCGCCATGTTCCACGTGATACAATGTTGCACTTTATCTTCACTAATGTAAAGTGTCTTTGGTTTTATCGTGCATTCTCTGATCATTTTATTTATTCTCATCCGACACTAATAAACAAAGAAAAAACGTCAAAAATATTATTGTGTGGCATAATGGCGGTCCGCAAACAAACGTAATGCCGGGCATACACTACACGATTTCGCGGGCGCAGACGAATTGTCATGCTCGGGGTGAAACTTGGGCTAGAAATAGTCGCCTTGCTACCCAAACTGCCTACTCCGGCCCCCAAACTGCCTACTCCGGCCCCCAAACATAGCAGGCGTAAAATAAACGCCTGAAACTAGATCCCCTACACCACACGTGTCAAACTCATTCCATGGAGGGCCGAGTGTCTGCGGGTTTTCGCTCCTCCCTTGTATTTGATTGATTCATTAAGGTCAGTAATTAGTAAAGAACTCCCCTCACCTGATTGTCTAGGTCTTAATTGAAAGGAAAAACCAAAAACCTGCAGACACTAGGCCCTCCATGGAATGAGTTTGACACCCCTGCCCTACACACTGGTCTTGGAAGAAGAAAAATGCTTTGCTCTCGGGGAGGTTCTCTTCTGCACTCTTCAACCAATTCAGTAAAGGTGGAGGAGCTCGATTGGTAGAGCACGGCGCTTGTAACGCCAGGGTAGTGGGTTCGATCCCCGGGACCACCCATATGTAAAAATGTATGCACACATGACTGTAAGTCACTTTGGATAAAAGCGTCTGCTAAATGGCATATTATTATTATTATTATTATTATTATTATTACAAAACTTTAGGAGCAGTCGAAACCATGCTTCTAGACCGGAACCCTATAATTATACATTTTCAGTTACAAAAATTCCTATTGTTTATTTTTGATTAAACGTATTGATGATGGGCTTCATGCGTTGTATGTGTGTGCTGTGACTGTCACTATTCTAGGTAGCTACTTCCCACGCCGTGGCCGCTGCTTGTCAAGCGGGAGTGAAGGGCACTATTCTAGGTAGCTACTTCCCACGCCGTGGCCGCTGCATGTCAAGCGGGAGTGAAGGGCACTATTCTAGGTAGCTACTTCCCACGCCGTGGCCGCTGCTTGTCAAGCGGGAGTGAAGGGCACTATTCTAGGTAGCTACTTCCCACGCCGTGGCCGCTGCTTGTCAAGCGGGAGTGAAGGGCACTATTCTAGGTAGCTACTTCCCACGCCGTGGCCGCTGCTTGTCAAGCGGGAGTGAAGGGCACTATTCTAGGTAGCTACTTCCCACGCCGTGGCCGCTGCTTGTCAAGCGGGAGTGAAGGGCACTATTCTAGGTAGCTACTTCCCACGCCGTGGCCGCTGCATGTCAAGCGGGAGTGAAGGGCACTATTCTAGGTAGCTACTTCCCACGCCGTGGCCGCTGCTTGTCAAGCGGGAGTGAAGGGCACTATTCTAGGTAGCTACTTCCCACGCCGTGGCCGCTGCTTGTCAAGCGGGAGTGAAGGGCACTATTCTAGGTAGCTACTTCCCACGCCGTGGCCGCTGCTTGTCAAGCGGGAGTGAAGGGCACTATTCTAGGTAGCTACTTCCCACGCCGTGGCCGCTGCTTGTCAAGCGGGAGTGAAGGGCACTATTCTAGGTAGCTACTTCCCACGCCGTGGCCGCTGCATGTCAAGCGGGAGTGAAGGGCACTATTCTAGGTAGCTACTTCCCACGCCGTGGCCGCTGCTTGTCAAGCGGGAGTGAAGGGCACTATTCTAGGTAGCTACTTCCCACGCCGTGGCCGCTGCTTGTCAAGCGGGAGTGAAGGGCACTATTCTAGGTAGCTACTTCCCACGCCGTGGCCGCTGCTTGTCAAGCGGGAGTGAAGGGCACTATTCTAGGTAGCTACTTCCCACGCCGTGGCCGCTGCTTGTCAAGCGGGAGTGAAGGGCACTTCTAGGTAGCTACTTCCCACGCCGTGGCCGCTGCTTGTCAAGCGGGAGTGAAGGGCACTATTCTAGGTAGCTACTTCCCACGCCGTGGCCGCTGCTTGTCAAGCGGGAGTGAAGGGCACTATTCTAGGTAGCTACTTCCCACGCCGTGGCCGCTGCATGTCAAGCGGGAGTGAAGGGCACTATTCTAGGTAGCTACTTCCCACGCCGTGGCCGCTGCTTGTCAAGCGGGAGTGAAGGGCACTATTCTAGGTAGCTACTTCCCACGCCGTGGCCGCTGCTTGTCAAGCGGGAGTGAAGGGCACTATTCTAGGTAGCTACTTCCCACGCCGTGGCCGCTGCTTGTCAAGCGGGAGTGAAGGGCACTATTCTAGGTAGCTACTTCCCACGCCGTGGCCGCTGCTTGTCAAGCGGGAGTGAAGGGCACTATTCTAGGTAGCTACTTCCCACGCCGTGGCCGCTGCTTGTCAAGCGGGAGTGAAGGGCACTATTCTAGGTAGCTACTTCCCACGCCGTGGCCGCTGCATGTCAAGCGGGAGTGAAGGGCACTATTCTAGGTAGCTACTTCCCACGCCGTGGCCGCTGCTTGTCAAGCGGGAGTGAAGGGCACTATTCTAGGTAGCTACTTCCCACGCCGTGGCCGCTGCTTGTCAAGCGGGAGTGAAGGGCACTATTCTAGGTAGCTACTTCCCACGCCGTGGCCGCTGCTTGTCAAGCGGGAGTGAAGGGCACTTCTAGGTAGCTACTTCCCACGCCGTGGCCGCTGCTTGTCAAGCGGGAGTGAAGGGCACTATTCTAGGTAGCTACTTCCCACGCTGTGGCCGCTGCTTGTCAAGCGGGAGTGAAGGGCACTATTCTAGGTAGCTACTTCCCACGCCGTGGCCGCTGCTTGTCAAGCGGGAGTGAAGGGCACTATTCTAGGTAGCTACTTCCCACGCCGTGGCCGCTGCATGTCAAGCGGGAGTGAAGGGCACTATTCTAGGTAGCTACTTCCCACGCCGTGGCCGCTGCTTGTCAAGCGGGAGTGAAGGGCACTATTCTAGGTAGCTACTTCCCACGCCGTGGCCGCTGCTTGTCAAGCGGGAGTGAAGGGCACTATTCTAGGTAGCTACTTCCCACGCCGTGGCCGCTGCTTGTCAAGCGGGAGTGAAGGGCACTTCTAGGTAGCTACTTCCCACGCCGTGGCCGCTGCTTGTCAAGCGGGAGTGAAGGGCACTATTCTAGGTAGCTACTTCCCACGCTGTGGCCGCTGCTTGTCAAGCGGGAGTGAAGGGCACTATTCTAGGTAGCTACTTCCCACGCCGTGGCCGCTGCTTGTCAAGCGGGAGTGAAGGGCACTATTCTAGGTAGCTACTTCCCACGCCGTGGCCGCTGCATGTCAAGCGGGAGTGAAGGGCACTATTCTAGGTAGCTACTTCCCACGCCGTGGCCGCTGCTTGTCAAGCGGGAGTGAAGGGCACTATTCTAGGTAGCTACTTCCCACGCCGTGGCCGCTGCATGTCAAGCGGGAGTGAAGGGCACTATTCTAGGTAGCTACTTCCCACGCCGTGGCCGCTGCTTGTCAAGCGGGAGTGAAGGGCACTATTCTAGGTAGCTACTTCCCACGCCGTGGCCGCTGCTTGTCAAGCGGGAGTGAAGGGCACTATTCTAGGTAGCTACTTCCCACGCCGTGGCCGCTGCTTGTCAAGCGGGAGTGAAGGGCACTATTCTAGGTAGCTACTTCCCACGCCGTGGCCGCTGCTTGTCAAGAAGAAAAATTAGAATATTTGTAAAACATTCATGAAAAATAAAACACAAATATATCTTGATTAGATAAGTATTGGTTGTTGATCATTGCTAGACAGACATTTTCAGGTCTTGCCATATATTCTCAAGCAGATTTAAGTCAAAACTAACTTGGCCACTCAACATTCACTGTCTTCTTGGTAAGCAACTCCAGTGTAGATTTGGTCTTGTGTTTTAAGTTATTGTCCTGCTGAAAGGTATTTGTATTTATTATGGCTACTCTTCCTGGGGTTTATTATGGATCCCCATTAGTTCCTGCCAAGGCAGCAGCTACTCTTCCTGGGGTTTATTATGGATCCCCATTAGTTCCTGCCGAGGCAGCAGCTACTCTTCCTGGGGTTTATTATGGATCCCCAGTAGTTCCTGCCAAGGCAGCAGCTACTCTTCCTGGGGTTTATTATGGATCCCCATTAGTTCCTGCCAAGGCAGCAGCTACTCTTCCTGGGGTTTATTATGGATCCCCATTAGTTCCTGCCAAGGCAGCAGCTACTCTTCCTGGGGTTTATTATGGATCCCCATTAGTTCCTGCCAAGGCAGCAGCTACTCTTCCTGGGGTTTATTATGGATCCCCAGTAGTTCCTGCCAAGGCAGCAGCTACTCTTCCTGGGGTTTATTATGGATCCCCAGTAGTTCCTGCCAAGGCAGCAGCTACTCTTCCTGGGGTTTATTATGGATCCCCATTAGTTCCTGCCAACATTTACATTTACATTTTAGTCATTTAGCAGACGCTCTTACCCAGAGCGACTTACAGTTAGTGAATACATATTTTTTATACTGGCCCCCCGTGGGAATTGAACCCACAACCCTGGCGTTGCAAACACCATACTCTATCAACTGAGCTACATCCCTGCCGGCCATTCCCTCCCCTACCCTGGACGACGCTGGGCCAATTGTGCGCCGCCCATGAGTCTCCCGGTCGCGGCCGGCTGCGACAGAGCCTGGATTCGAACCAGGATCTCTAGTAGCACAGTTAGCACTGCGATGCAGTGCCTTAGACCACTGTGCCACTCAGGAGTACCAGGAGTGCCTCAGGAGTGCCAAGGCAGCAGCTACTCTTCCTGGGGTTTATTATGGATCCCCAGTAGTTCCTGCCAAGGCAGCAGCTACTCTTCCTGGGGTCTAGCAAAATTAAGGCAGTTATACATTTTAAAAACATTATAATACATTCATAACAGATTTCACAACATATTAAGTGTGTGCCCTCAGGCCCTTACTCCAATACCACATACAGTGGGGAGAACAAGTATTTGATACACTGCCGATTTTGCAGGTTTTCCTACTTACAAAGCATGTAGAGGTCTGTAATTTTTATCATAGGTACACTTCAACTGTGAGAGACGGAATCTAAAACAAAAATCCAGAAAATCACATTGTATGATTTTTAAGTAATTCATTTGCATTTTATTGCATGCCATAAGTATATACTGAGATCATGTGACAGATCATGTGACACTTAGATTGCACACAGGTGGACTTTATTTAACTAATTATGTGACTTCTGAAGGTAATTGGTTGCACCAGATCTTATTTAGGGGCATCATAGCAAAGGGGGTGAATACATATGCACGCACCACTTTTCTGTGATTAATTTCTAGATTTATTTTTAACAAGTAATTTTTTTCATTTCACTTCACCAATTTGGACTATTTTGTGTCCATTACATGAAATCCAAATAAAAATCAATTTAAATTACAGGTTGTAATGCAACAAAATAGGAAAAATGCCAAGGGGGATGAATACTTTTGCAAGGCACTGTATATGTTCTCTTTCCAGCCCACTCACACTCCTCTACATTTCTCCCTCTACTCTATGGTAACCCCTGTGTTATCCAGGTGTTTCACTGGGCCCAGAGGAATGCTGAACACATCGTTCCCCTGTACTGTTTCGACCCTGGTCATTACCTAGGGACAGCGAACTACAACCTGCCCCGTACCGGCCCCTTCCGTCTGCGCTTCCTTCTGGACAGCATCCAGGACCTCAGGACCAGTCTGATACAGAGGGGCAGGTGAGAGGAGCTGCTCTAGCCATACACATGTTGTATACCATAACCACACCATAACCATACCATATCACACCATAACCATACCATAACCACACCATAACCACACCATAACCATACTGTACCATAACCCCGCCATAACCCCGCCATAACCACACCATAACCACACCATAACCACACCATAACCACACCATAACCATACTGTACCATAACCACACCATAACCATACCATAACCATACCATAACCGTACCATATCACACCATAACCACACCATAACCGTACCATACCACACCATAACCACACCATAACCGTACCATATCACACCATAACCGTACCATAACCATACCATAACCGTACCATATCACACCATAACCGTACCATAATGTTCCACACCGTAACCGTACCATATCACACCATAACCATACCATAACCATACCATAGCCGTACCATATCACACCATAACCATACCATAACCACACCATAACCGTACCATACCACACCATAACCACACCATAACCACACCATATCACACCATAACCGTACCATAACCATACCATACCACACCATAACCACACCATATCACACCATAACCACACCATAACCGTACCATATCACACCATAACCACACCATAACCGTACCATATCACACCATAACCATACCATAACCGTACCATATCACACCATAACCATACCATAACCGTACCATATCACACCATAACCATACCATGACCGTACCATAACCACACCATAATGTTCCACACCATAACCGTACCATATCACACCATAACCACACCATAACCATGCCATAATGTTCCACACCATAACCGTACCATAACCACACCATAACCATACCATAATGTTCCACACCATAACCATACCATATCACACCATAACCATACCATAATGTTCCACACCAAAACCGTACCATACCACACCATAACCATACCACACCCATACCACAAAGTTCCATACCATACTGTACCTAACCATACCAAAACGTATCTAACCATACCATAACGTACCACACTATAACCATACCATAAAGTACCACACTATAACATACCATAACGTACCACACTATAACCATACCATAACGTACCACACTATAACCATACCATAACGTACCACACTATAACCATACCATAACGTACCACACTATAACATACCATAACGTACCACACTATAACATACCATAACGTACCACACTATAACATACCATAATGTACCACACTATAACATACCATAACGTACCACACTATAACATACCATAACGTACCACACTGTAACATACCATAACGTACCACACTATAACATACCATAATGTACCACACTATAACATACCATAATGTACCACACTATAACATACCATAATGTACCACACTATAACATACCATAATGTACCACACTATAACATACCATAATGTACCACACTATAACATACCATAACGTACCACACTATAACCATACCATAACGTACCACACTATAACCATACCATAACGTACCACACTATAACCATACCATAACGTACCACACTATAACCATACCAAAACGTATCTAACCATACCATAATGTACCACACTATAACATACCATAACGTACCACACTATAACATACCATAACGTACCACACTATAACCATACCATAACGTACCATACATAACGTACCACACTATAACCATACCATAACGTACCACACTATAACCATACCATAACGTACCACACTATAACATACCATAATGTACCACACTATAACATACCATAATGTACCACACTATAACATACCATAATGTACCACACTATAACATACCATAACGTACCACACTATAACCATACCATAACGTACCACACTATAACCATACCATAACGTATCTAACCATACCATAACGTACCACACTATAACCATACCATAACGTACCACACTATAACCATACCATAACGTACCACACTATAACCATACCATAACGTACCACACTATAACATACCATAATGTACCACACTATAACCATACCATAACGTACCACACTATAACATACCATAACGTACCACACTATAACATACCATAACGTACCACACTATAACATACCTTAAAGTACCACACTATAACATACCATAACGTACCACACTATAACCATACCATAAAGTACCACACTATAACCATACCATAACGTACCACACTATAACATACCATAACGTACCACACTATAACATACCATAACGTACCACACTATAACATACCATAACGAACCATACCATAAAGTACCACACTATAACATACCATAACGTACCACACTATAACCATACCATAACGTACCACACTATAACCATACCATAACGTACCACACTATAACCATACCATAACGTACCACACTATAACATACCATAACGTACCACACTATAACCATACCATAATGTACCACACTATAACCATACCATAACGTACCACACTATAACCATACCATAACGTACCACACTATAACATACCATAACGTACCACACTATAACATACCATAATGTACCACACTATAACCATACCATAACGTACCACACTATAACATACCATAACGTACCACACTATAACATACCATAACGTACCACACTATAACCATACCATAAAGTACCACACTATAACATACCATAACGTACCACACTATAACATACCATAAAGTACCACACTATAACCATACCATAAAGTACCACACTATAACCATACCATAACGTACCACACTATAACATACCATAACGTACCACACTATAACATACCATAACGTACCACACTATAACATACCATAACGAACCATACCATAAAGTACCACACTATAACATACCATAACGTACCACACTATAACCATACCATAACGTACCACACTATAACCATACCATAACGTACCACACTATAACCATACCATAACGTACCACACTATAACATACCATAACGTACCACACTATAACCATACCATAACGTACCACACTATAACCATACCATAACGTACCACACTATAACATACCATAATGTACCACACTATAACCATACCATAACGTACCACACTATAACATACCATAACGTACCACACTATAACATACCATAACGTACCACACTATAACCATACCATAAAGTACCACACTATAACATACCATAACGTACCACACTATAACCATACCATAAAGTACCACACTATAACCATACCATAACGTACCACACTATAACATACCATAACGTACCACACTATAACATACCATAACGTACCACACTATAACATACCATAACGAACCATACCATAAAGTACCACACTATAACCATACCATAACGTACCACACTATAACATACCATAACGTACCACACTATAACATACCATAACGTACCACACTATAACATACCATAACGTACCACACTATAACATACCATAACGTACCACACTATAACGTACCATACCATAACGTACCACACTATAACGTACCATACCATAACGTACCACACTATAACCATACCATAACGTACCACACTATAACATACCATAACGTACCACACTATAACATACCATAACGTACCACACTATAACATACCATAACGTACCACACTATAACATACCATAACGTACCACACTATAACCATACCATAATGTACCACACTATAACCATACCATAACGTACCACACTATAACCATACCATAACGTACCACACTATAACCATACCATAATGTACCATACCATAACGTACCATACTATAACCATACCATAGCGTACCATAACTATACTATAACGTACCATTCCATAACCGTACCATACCACACCATAACCATAATGTACCATACAACACCATACCTTAGCATAACGTACCACACCATATTGATAACATACCGCAACATAACTGTACCATACCCTACCACACCATTACTTTGAGGTCAGTCAGTTATTATATAGTGTTACATAGAACCAGCCAGTGTTATTATTACTAACAGGGTTTCTTGTAGCGGTCTTCCAGAGATCAGGCTTGCTGATTCAGTGCCTCTTTTGATATCCCTGTTGAAGACACATTTTTATATAGATTATTTTAATGTATGATTTCAATTAGCTATCTTTTTTTCATTTCTCCTTCCTCTTGTTTTTGTTTCTTTGAAAAGCGCTATACATTAATGTTTACATTAACGGAGCCGTCATCACATTCTGTTCTGTTTCCACTATTCAGTGAGAGAGGGAAATGATTAATCCACTACCCAGGATGCAGCTTGATGCTCTCAGACAGTGTTAACTGGGGCCACTGTGTTTGTGTGTTTGTGTGTGTGTTCTTCCAGCACCCTGGTGGTGAGACGGGGCAGGCCAGAGGAGGTGGTTAGTGACCTCATTAAGCAGCTAGGTTCTGTTAGCGCTGTGGCCTTCCATGAAGAGGTTAGTAATCTAGTACACTACATATTAACGCTCTTATGTATCACGCTATAGCAATATAATGGCTATCAATATGTATCTTTCCCACCACTATAGATACTGTACCTATTAACGCTCTTATTTATCACGCTATAGCAATATAATAGCTATCTATATGTATCTTACTCACCACTATAGATACTGTACACTACCGTTGAAAAGTTTGGGGTCACTTAGAAATGTCCTTGTTTTCGAAAGAAAATCAAATTTTTGGTCCATTAAAATAACATAAAATTGATCAGAAATACAGTGTAGACATTGTTAATGTTGTAAATGTATATTGTAGCTGGAAACAGCTGATTTTTAATGGAATATCTACACAGGCATACAGAGGCCCATTATCCAATGGCACGTTGTGTTTGCTAATCCAAGTTTATCATTTTAAAAGGCTAATTGATCATTAGAAAACCCTTTTGCAATTATGTTAGCACAGCTGAAAACTGTTGTGCTGATTTAAAGAAGCAATAAAACTGGCCTTCTTGAGACTAGTTGAGTATCTGGAGCATCAGCAATTGTGGGTTCGATTACAAGGTCAAAATGGCCAGAAACAAATAACTTTCTTCTGAAACAAGAAACAGTCTATTCTTGTTCTGAGAAATGAAGGCTATTCCATGCGAGAAATTGCCAAGAAACTGAAGATCTCGTACAACGCTGTGTACTACTCCCTTCACAGAACAGAGCAAACTGGCTCTAACCAGAATAGAAAGAGGAGTGGGAGGCCCCGGTGCACAACTGAGCAAGAGGACAAATACATTAGTGTCTAGTTTGAGAAAGACTCCTCACAGGTCCTCAACTGGCAGCTTCATGAAATAGTACCCGCAAAACACCAGTCTCAACGTCAACAGTGAAGAGGCGACTCCGGGATGGTGACCTTCTAGGCAGAGTTGCAAAGGAAAAAGTCCAGTGTCTGTGTTCTTTTGCCCATCTTAATCTTTTCTTTTTATTGGCCAGTCTGAGATATGGCTTTCCCTAGAAGGTCAGTATCCCGGAGTCGCCTCTTCACTGTTGACGTTGAGACTGGTGTTTTGCGGGTACTATTTAATGAAGCTGCCAGTTGAGGACCTGTGAGGTGTCTGTTTCTCAAACTAGATACTCCAAGAGTGGTAAAGCGGTCTTTACTGGTTCTAACAGCAGACCTATAAGCTGGAAGATGCTGGAGGAAAAAATGGTGTTTGACCAAATACAATGCTATTTCTCTGTAAACAAATTAACAACATACTTTCAGCATGCTTATAGAGAAGGGCACTCAACATTTATTGCACTGACACAAATGACTAATGATTGGTTAAAATAAATTGATAATAAGAAGATCGTGGGAGCTGTACTGTTAGATTTCAGTGCAGCCTTTGATATTATTGACCATAACCTGTTGTTGAGAAAACGTATGATTTATGGCTTTTCAACCTCAGCTCTGAATCCACAATATGGCAATCTATCTAATAGAACTCAGAGGGTTTTCTTTAGTGGAAGCTACTTTAATGTCAAACATGTAAAGTGTGGTGTACCGCAGGATAGCTCTCTTGTGGTCCTCTGTAGCTCAGCTGGTAGAGCACGGCGCTTGTAACGCCAAGGTAGTGGGTTCGATCCCCGGGACCACCCATACACAAAATATGTATGCACGCATGACTGTAAGTCGCTTTGGATAAAAGCGTCTGCTAAATGGCATATTATTTATTTATTTATTTATTATTTACTCTCTAGGCCCTCCACTCTTTTCTATTTTTACCAATGACCTGCCACTGGTATTGGTAAAAATGCTGATGATTCAACCATACATGCGTCAGCAACCACAGCTAATGAAGTCACTGAAACCCTTAACAAAGAGTTGCAGTCTGTTTTGGAATGGGTGGCCACTAATAAACTGGTCCTGAACATCTCTAAAACTAAGAGCATTGTATTTGGTACAAATCATTCCCTAAGTTCTAGACCTCAGCTGAATCTGGTAATGAATGGTGTGGCTGTTGAATACGTTGGGGAGACTAAATTACTTGGTGTTACCTTAAATTGTAAACTTTCATGCATTTGGAAAGTATTCAGACCCCTTGACCTTTTCCACATTTTGTTACGTTACAGCCTTATTCTAAAATTGATTAAATAGTTTTCCCCCCCTTTATCAATCTACACACAATACCCTGTAATGACAAAGCAAAAACAGGTTTTTAGAAAGTTTTGCAAATTTTATAATAAACCCCCCCCCCAGGAAATAGACATTTACATAAGTATTCAGACCTTTTACTCAGTACTTTGTTGAGGCACCTTTGGCAGCGATTACAGCCTCGCATATTCTTGGGTATGACGCTACAAGCTTGGCACACCTGTATTTGGGGAGTTTCTCCCATTCTTCTCTGCAGATCCTCTCAAGCTCTGTCAGGTTGGATTGGGAGCGTCGCTGCACAGCTATTTTCAGGACTCTCCAGAGATGTTCGATTGGGTTCAGGCTCTGGCTGGGCCACTCAAGGACATTCAGAGACTTGTCCCAAAGCCACTCCTGCGTTGTCTTGGCTGTGTGCACTTGAGCAGGTTTTCATCAAGGATCTCTCTGTACTTTGCTCCATTAATCTTTCCCTCGATCCTGACTAGTCTCTAAGTCCCTGCCACTGAAATAAATCCCCACAGCATGATGCTGCCACCACCATGCTTCACCGTAGGGATGGTGCCAGGTTTCCTCCAGACGTGACGCTTGGCATTCAAGCCAAAGAGTTCAATATTGGTTTCATCAGACCAGCGAATCTTGTTTCTCATGGTCTGAGAGTCTTTTAGGTGCCTTTTGGCAAACTCCAAGTGGGCTGTCATGTGCCTTTTACTGAGGAGTGGCTTCCGTCTGGCCACTCTACCATAAAGGCCTGATTGGTGGAGTACTGCAGAGATGGTTTTCCTTCTGGAAGGTTCTCCCATCTCCACAGAGGAACTCTGGAGCTCTGTCTTGGTCACCTCCCTGACCAAGGCTCTTCTCCCCTGATTGCTCAGTTTGGCCAAGCGGCCAGCTCTTGTGAGAGCAAAAATAACTAGATGATGTTATAATACTGTTATTGCAACAAATGGTTGTTTTCTGTAATAGAACAGGGTTCTTAGAAACTCTCATCTGTCTGTGTTAACACTGGCAGTAGATTTACGATGCCTTTGGTGATAAAACCTAACAGGCCATATTCCATTCATGTGAGGAAGATGGATCCGGTCTGACTGAGCCTGCAGTTTATAGACTGAATTGGTGTTTGTGTAATGTGAGGTACCAGGGAGAGATGGTTCGGGTATGGATAATGATGAGAGGAAGCTTGTCTTAGGGGCCAAACTCTGGTTACTGTACAATAAGAACAGTGTTCATAGCAAATTCTATCTGGCTGGGGGATACTCCTTTCTCATATATTAAGTCTCACCTTGTGACCCATTCCATACATCTGTTATTTGTCATGTAGACATTGTGCCACAACTTTGGAAGTATGCTTGGGGTCATTATCCATTTGGAAGACCCATTTGCGACCAAGCTTTAACTTCCTGACTGATGTCTTGAGATGTTCTTCAATATATCCACATCATTTTCCTTCCTCATGATGCCATCTATTTTGTGAAGTGTACCAGTCCCTCCTGCAGCAAAGCACCACCACAGCATGATGCTGCCACCCCCGTGCTTCACGGTTGGGATGGTGTTCTTCAGCTTGCAAGCAACCCCATTTTTCCTCCAAACATAACAATGGTCATTATGGCCAAACAGTTCTATTTTTGTTTCATCAGACCAGAGGACATTTCTCCAAAAAGTGCGATCTTTGTCCCCATGTGGTGTACCTAATAAACTGGCCATGGAGTGTATCTCTCCATCACTCTATCATCCTATATCTATATGTTACGGATACAGGTATCCTGTGTCTTTTTGTGTTTTTCCTCTCCTTCTGCCCTAATCACAGGTGTCCTGTATGTTCCTGATTGGTGGTCGTTGGGGTGTCTGCTGATAGCTAAGGTGGACCAATCAGTGAACATTCCTCTGCATTGCACCACCTGTTGCTGGTTTTTCAATCACACATCCCATTGTTTAAAAGCCGGTCAGTTGTGTTTGTTGTTAGAGACTATTTTCCATATGTGAGTATGGATACTGTGGTGTCCTGTGTTTTGAGTACTCACTCATTTGCTGGTTACTCTGTTTGGTAACTTTGTGTGTTTCTGGGAAAAGGGGAAGTTAAGCAAGCTGCCCTTGGGCATACATTACCCGTAGAAAGAACTGTCTATAAACACTAGTTAGACCTGAGCGGACCACCCACTGTACTTTTGTATGATTAGCAGTAGCCTAGCGGTTCTTGAGGCAGGCAAGATCAGTTTAGGGGTGTTTTACACTATTGTTTCATTTCTTGGGTCCTGCTCAGCCCTTTTTCCCAAACCTTTACCGTGTGTTCACAAATAAACCTTTTATGTTTGACGGTAGTTTATGGTTGTCGTGTAGTTTTTGTTCTCACTGTTCCAGGTCATCATTCTAATTTGCATGAATTATGTTACGGGTCTCTTGTCCATCCACCCTAGACGTTTAAAGCCACGGGGTTCGTAACACTTTACATTTACATTTACATTTTAGTCATTTAGCAGACGCTCTTATCCAGAGCGACTTACAGGAGCAATTAGGGTTAAGTGCTTTGCTCAAGGGCACATCGACAGATTTTTCACCTAGTAGGCTTGGGGATTAGAACAAGCGACCTTTCGGTTACTGGCACAACGCTCTTAACCACTTATATCTCACTATATCTCTCAGCACTCTCATTCTATATCTCTCCATCACGATCATCCAAAGCTATATTTCTCCATTTTAGTAGTCCAGGTCTCTCCTTGAAAAATAGATTTTTATCGCAACGAGACTAACCTGGTTAAATAAAATGAAGTAGTATAGACTTATAGATGGGTTGATTGTTTAGCAACAAATCCGACGCGTGCGTAACTATGGGGCAAACAGACTGGGTTGGCTTAGATTGTTGAACTAAGTTGAATCTCCAATGTTCATTGAAAACATAAACACATTTGCACAATGATCACGTGTCTCTCATGCATCGTTAAGGTTGTTGGTTAGCTAGCTAGCTAATTTGATCCATATTAGCATAGACATCAGTCAAAACACCTCAAAACAAGATGAAACGAGCTGAAACAAGTAACTTATGATTCCCCAGAAGGCAGTTTGGTAGCTATCTGACCACTCAGAATCATAACAACACACACCTTCCGGCCACATCCATGTGCTCGCTTCAATGTATTGTGTTTTGTTATCCATCCTGTAGGTGGTGCCAGAGGACCAGCAGGTGGAGAGAGGAGTGAGGGACATCTGTTCTCAGATGAAGGTTAAAGTTCACACCTGCTGGGGGTCGACACTGTACCACCGAGACGACCTCCCGTTCAACCACCTATCCAGGTGAGAGAAGACCACAGGGGTCAAGATCAAGTTCATTTGATTTTATTCACGTGGCAGAGAAAGTAGTCATCTGAGATTGGGCTGCTCAGCAAAGGCTCTATCTCCTGGATAATCACTACATTATGAAGTCAGGCTCTATCTCCTGGATAATCACTACAATATGAAGTCAGGCTCTATCTCCTGGATAATCACTACAATATGAAGTCAGGCTCTATCTCCTGGATAATCACTACATTATGAAGTCAGGCTCTATCTCCTGGATAATCACTACAATATGAAGTCAGGCTCTATCTCCTGGATAATCACTACATTATGAAGTCAGGCTCTATCTCCTGGATAATCACTACATTATGAAGTCAGGCTCTATCTCCTGGATAATCACTACAATATGAAGTCAGGTTGTCTCCTGGATAATCACTACAATATGAAGTCAGGCTGTCTCCTGGATAATCACTACAATATGAAGTCAGGCTCTCTCCTGGATAATCACTACAATATGAAGTCAGGCTGTCTCCTGGATAATCACTACATTATGAAGTCAGGCTCTCTCCTGGATAATCACTACATTATGAAGTCAGGCTGTCTCCTGGATAATCACTACATTATGAAGTCAGCCTCTCTCCTGGATAATCACTACATTATGAAGTCAGGCTCTCTCCTGGATAATCACTACATTATGAAGTCAGGCTGTCTCCTGGATAATCACTACATTATGAAGTCAGGCTCTATCTCCTGGATAATCACTACATTATGAAGTCAGCCTCTCTCCTGGATAATCACTACATTATGAAGTCAGCCTCTCTCCTGGATAATCACTACATTATGAAGTCAGGCTGTCTCCTGGATAATCACTACAATATGAAGTCAGGCTCTATCTCCTGGATAATCACTACAATATGAAGTCAGGCTGTCTCCTGGATAATCACTACAATATGAAGTCAGGCTCTCTCCTGGATAATTACTACAATATGAAGTCAGGCTCTCTCCTGGATAATCACTACAATATGAAGTCAGGCTGTCTCCTGGATAATCACTACATTATGAAGTCAGCCTCTGTCCTGGATAATCAATACATTATGAAGTCAGCCTCTGTCCTGGATAATCACTACAATATGAAGTCAGCCTCTCTCCTGGATAATCACTACAATATGAAGTCAGGCCTCTGTCCTGGATAATCACTACAATATGAAGTCAGCCTCTGTCCTGGATAATCACTACAATATGAAGTCAGGCTGTCTCCTGGATAATCACTACAATATGAAGTCAGGCTCTCTCCTGGATAATCACTACATTATGAAGTCAGCCTCTCTTCTGGATAATCACTACAATATGAAGTCAGGCTCTATCTCCTGGATAATCACTACAATATGAAGTCAGGCTGTCTCCTGGATAATCACTACATTATGAAGTCAGGTTCTCCTGGATAATCACTACAATATGAAGTCAGGCTCTCTCCTGGATAATCACTACATTATGAAGTCAGGCTCTCTCCTGGATAATCACTACAAGATGAAGTCAGCCTCTCTCCTGGATAATCACTACAATATGAAGTCAGGCTGTCTCCTGGATAATCACTACATTATGAAGTCAGGCTGTCTCCTGGATAATCACTACATTATGAAGTCAGCCTCTCTTCTGGATAATCACTACAATATGAAGTCAGGCTCTATCTCCTGGATAATCACTACAATATGAAGTCAGGCTGTCTCATGGATAATCACTACATTATGAAGTCAGGTTCTCCTAGATAATCACTACAATATGAAGTCAGGCTCTCTCCTGGATAATCACTACATTATGAAGTCAGGCTCTCTCCTGGATAATCACTACAATATGAAGTCAGCCTCTCTCCTGGATAATCACTACATTATGAAGTCAGGCTCTCTCCTGGATAATCACTACATTATGAAGTCAGGCTCTCTCCTGAATAATCACTACATTATGAAGTCAGCCTCTCTCCTGGATAATCACTACATTATGAAGTCAGGCTCTCTCCTGGATAATCACTACAATATGAAGTCAGGCTCTCTCCTGGATAATCACTACAATATGAAGTCAGGCTGTCTCCTGGATAATCACTACATTATGAAGTCAGCCTCTGTCCTGGATAATCAATACATTATGAAGTCAGCCTCTGTCCTGGATAATCACTACAATATGAAGTCAGGCTGTCTCCTGGATAATCACTACAATATGAAGTCAGGCTCTCTCCTGGATAATCACTACAATATGAAGTCAGGCTCTATCTCCTGGATAATCACTACAATATGAAGTCAGGCTGTCTCCTGGATAATCACTACATTATGAAGTCAGGCTGTCTCCTGGATAATCACTACATTATGAAGTCAGCCTCTCTTCTGGATAATCACTACAATATGAAGTCAGGCTCTATCTCCTGGATAATCACTACAATATGAAGTCAGGCTGTCTCCTGGATAATCACTACATTATGAAGTCAGGTTCTCCTGGATAATCACTACAATATGAAGTCAGGCTCTCTCCTGGATAATCACTACATTATGAAGTCAGGCTCTCTCCTGGATAATCACTACAATATGAAGTCAGCCTCTCTCCTGGATAATCACTACATTATGAAGTCAGGCTCTCTCCTGGATAATCACTACATTATGAAGTCAGGCTCTCTCCTGAATAATCACTACATTATGAAGTCAGCCTCTCTCCTGGATAATCACTACATTATGAAGTCAGGCTCTCTCCTGGATAATCACTACAATATGAAGTCAGGCTCTCTCCTGGATAATCACTACATTATGAAGTCAGGCTCTCTCCTGGATAATCACTACAATATGAAGTCAGCCTCTCTCCTGGATAATCACTACATTATGAAGTCAGGCTCTCTCCTGGATAATCACTACCTTATGAAGTCAGGCTGTCTCCTGGATAATCACTACATTATGAAGTCAGGCTCTCTCCTGAATAATCACTACATTATGAAGTCAGGTTCTCCTGGATAATCACTACAATATGAAGTCATGCAGCTTTTCAATTTGCATGTGTACTAAATAGCTGTCTTGCGGTATAACTGTCCACGGCTATATTTTACTGAGACATTTGCTGAGGCAGAGATATGACGTCGTCCTTGTTTAGGCTACCTGACATGTAACCCTGTTCTATTCTCTCCTGTGATAGGCTACCTGAAATGTAACCCTGTTCTATTCTCTCCTGTGATAGGCTACCTGACATGTAACCCTGTTCTATTCTCTCCTGTGATAGGCTACCTGAAATGTAACCCTGTTCTATTCTCTCCTGTGATAGGCTACCTGACATGTAACCCTGTTCTATTCTCTCCTGTGATAGGCTACCTGAAATGTAACCCTGTTCTATTCTCTCCTGTGATAGGCTACCTGAAATGTAACCCTGTTCTCTCCTGTGATAGGTTGCCTGACATGTAACCCTGTTCTATTCTCTCCTGTGATAGGCTACCTGAAATGTAACCCTGTTCTCTCCTGTGATAGGTTGCCTGACATGTAACCCTGTTCTATTCTCTCCTGTGATAGGTTGCCTGACGTATATACCCAGTTCAGGAAGGCAGTGGAGACCCAGGGCAGGGTGAGGCCGGTTTTGCCCACCCTAGACCAGCTGAAGCCTCTCCCCCCTGGGTCAGGTCTGGATGAAGGCCCCATCCCCTCCCCAGAAGACCTGGAGCAGACAGATACTGTTAGGGAACCTCGCTCTGCCTTCCCCCACAGCGGGGGAGAGACTCAGGCCCTGGCCAGACTACAGCATTACTTCTGGGACACGGTGAGAACGTTGTATTCATGTAGCAGACGCTCTTATCCAGAACAACTTACAGTTAGTGCATTCATCTTAGATAGCCAGGTGAGACAACCACATCTGTCATAGCAAGTAAAAACATGTCCTCAATAAAGCAGCTACATTCTCAGAAAAAAGGGTACAGTTAAGGTCCAGTATTGTTCTGTAGTAATGTAGCTTAGGGTCCAGTATTGTTCTGTAATAATATAGCTTAGGGTCCAGTATTGTTCTGTAGTAATGTAGCTTAGGGTCCAGTATTGTTCTGTAGTAATGTAGCTTAGGGTCCAGTATTGTTCTGTAATATTGTAGCTTAGGGTCCAGTATTGTTCTGTAATAATGTAGCTTAGGGTCCAGTATTGTTCTGTAATAATGTAGCTTAGGGTCCAGTATTGTTCTGTAGTAATGTAGCTTAGGGTCCAGTATTGTTCTGTAATAATGTAGCTTAGGGTCCAGTATTGTTCTGTAATAATGTAGCTTAGGGTCCGGTATTGTTCTGTAATAATGTAGCTTAGGGTCCAGTATTGTTCTGTTATAATGTAGCTTAGGGTCCAGTATTGTTCTGTTATAATGTAGCTTAGGGTCCAGTATTGTTCTGTAATAATGTAGCTTAGGGTCCAGTATTGTTCTGTAGTAATGTAGCTTAGGGTCCAGTATTGTTCTGTAGTAATGTAGCTTAGGGTCCAGTATTGTTCTGTAATAATGTAGCTTAGGGTCCAATATTGTTCTGTAATAATGTAGCTTAGGGTCCAGTATTGTTCTGTAATAATGTAGCTTAGGGTCCAGTATTGTTCTGTAGTAATGTAGTTTAGGGTCCAGTATTGTTCTGTAGTAATGTAGCTTAGGGTCCAGTATTGTTCTGTAGTAATGTAGCTTAGGGTCCAGTATTGTTCTGTAGTAATGTAGCTTAGGGTCCAGTATTGTTCTGTAGTAATGTAGCTTAGGGTCCAGTATTGTTCTGTAGTAATGTAGCTTAGGGTCCAGTATTGTTCTGTAGTAATGTAGCTTAGGGTCCAGTATTGTTCTGTAGTAATGTAGCTTAGGGTCCAGTATTGTTCTGTAATAATGTAGCTTAGGGTCCAGTATTGTTCTGTAGTAATGTAGTTTAGGGTCCAGTATTGTTCTGTAGTAATGTAGCTTAGGGTCCAGTATTGTTCTCTGGGGTACATCAAGTCTAAATACACATCATATATCTTCAGAGGTAGCTGCATATAATAACCTCTAATGGTACTGTTCACTAACATTTTATTTTATTTTATGTGCGGATAAACTAGTACAGCGGTACATGTTCGTACTCAATATTTTAAATATAAAGGTAAAATCAGTTGTGCCTTAGTGGGGGGCGTGGCTTTCACTTAGTTATTTTTGGCCACCTGTGAGTGAAAGTGTTGTACCCATCTTTAAGTGGTCTATGGTTACGTAAATTACAATTTGAGCATATCCGCTGCCAGGTCTGAAGTCTTTATCCGCTGCCAGGTCTGAAGTCTTTAAAGGTTTACATAAGAGCATGTGACAATAAAGAGCTGTAATTAATATTGTAGTGACCTTTAACCCAACATGGAGACCTTGGTGTTGGCTTGACAGTTTCTGGACCCAGGTTCGAGTCCTGGTAGGGGCTATCCCCGGAATTTGCTACATTGGTGTCAGAAGTGGGATGGCGGAGAGGTGTGTGTGTGTGTGTACGTGAGGGACTTGGTATAGAGATGAGGTACATTTTTGCAACTTAAAAGGAACAAACGGCTTTGTCACTGAGGTGCTACCCTGAAAAGGCACATTTGTACCTTTTTTGGCTCTTTTTAAAGGACAATGTCAACATTTTTCAACTTCATATTCATCATCTCCAGCACCACCCCAACATCAACATACAGTATGTGATAATTGCGCATTTCTAGGTTTTGTGGTAAAAGATATCAAGGAAGATGTTTCCAGTGACGTCATCGGTGTGATTTTAACCAAGTATGCGGAGGCATTGCCTGCTAATTGCCTACTAATTGTCTAGTAATAGGTTGATGATGTCATCGGAAACACTTCCAGTGTCTTCCTCTATTTTTTTACCACAAAACATAGAATTACAGCATTTTCACATACGTTGATGTTGGGGTGGTGCTGGAGATTATGAATATGGTGAAATGTTCCTTTTTAAGGTACAAACTGCAAGGGTACAATGCAATGCAAGGGTACCTATAACTACCTATAACTAATGGTACAATGGACCTACCTTACAGGGTAACACTACAGGGGCAAGTGTTTGAGTACAGTTCGGTACCTTTTTCTTCTTGGAGAGTGAATCAGCAAAGTCAACGCTAGTAAGAAAAGGAAAGTGTGACCTCCCCTCCCTAAACACGCATCATATACCCATATCATAGTGGATATACACCTGTCTGAGGACAAGGATGATGTCTAAATGGTGTGTTGCGAACTTGTTTCTCGTGTTAAAGTAGTGGTACATTCATCATGAAAACCTTTAGTTTGGTCCAATGATAATAAATCGGATATGTGTTTGTTGTGATAAAGCTGGTATGTGTCTCATGCAGGACGCTGTGGCTACCTACAAGGAGACTCGTAACGGCCTGATGGGAATGGACTATTCCACTAAGTTTTCCCCTTGGTAAGTACCTGCATGGCCGGGGGAAAGGGACTGCAGCACCCCCTGAAAAATCAGAATATATATATATATATTAGTAGCAGTCAAAAGTTTGGGGACACCTACTCATTCAAGGGTTTTTCTTTATTTTTACTATTTTCTACATTGTAGAATAAATAGTGAAGACTTCAAAACTATGAAATAACACATATGGAATCATGTTGTAACCAAAAAAAGTGTTAAACAAATCAAATCAAAATATATTTTAGATTATTCAAAGAAGCCACCCTTTGCCTTGATGACAGCTTTGCACACTCTTGGCATTCTCTCAACCAGCTTCACCTGGAATGCTTTTCCAACAGTCTTGAAGGAGTTCCCACATATGCTGAGCACTTGTTGGCTGCTTTTCCTTCACTGCGGTCCAACTCATCCCAAACCATCTCAATTGGGTTGAGGTCAGGTGATTTGTGGAGGCCATCTGATGCAGCACTCCATCACTCTCCTTCTTGGTCGAATAGCCCTTACCCAGCCTGGAGGTGTGTTTTGGGTCATTGTCCTGTTGAAAAACTAATGATAGTCCCACTAAGCGCAAACCAGATGGGATGGTGTATCGCTGCAGAATGCTGTGGTAGCCATGCTGGTAAGTGTGCCTTGAATTCTAAATAAATCACAGACAGTGTCACCAGCAAAGCACCATAACACCTCCTCCTCCATGCTTCACGGTGGGAACCACACATGTGGAGATCATCCATTCACCTACTCAGCGTCTCACAAAGACATGCGGTTGGAACCAAAAATCTCAAATTTGGACTCATCAGAGTTATGTCATTATGGGGTATTGTGTGTATATTTGCTGAGGATTTGTATTTATTTAATCCATTTTAGAATAAGGCTGTAACGTAACAAAATGTGCGAAAAGTCAAGGGGTCTGAATACTTTCACAAACGTAATGCGCTGGGCCTTTACTAGTATTATTTGAGATTCTTCAAATAGCCACCCTTTGCCTTGATGGCAGTTTTGCACAATCTTGGCATTCTCTCAACCAGCTTCATGAGGTAATCACCTGGAAAGCATTTCAATTAACAGGTGTGCCTTGTTAAAAGGTAATTTGTGGAATCTATTTCCTTCTTAATGCGTTTGAGCCAATCAGTTGTATTGTGACAATGTAGGGGCGGTATACAGAAGATAGCCCTATTTGGTAAAAGACAAAGTCCATATTATGGCAAGAACAGCTCAAATAAACAAAGAGAAACGACAGTCCATCATTACTTCAAGACATGAAGGTCAGTCAATCCAGAAAATGTCAAGAACTTTGAAAGTATCTTCAAGTGCAGTCGCAAAAACCATCAAGCGCTATGATGAAACTGGCTCTCATGAGGACCGCCACAGGAAAGAAAGACCCAGAGTTACCTCTGCTGCAGAGGATAAGTTCATTAGAGTTAACTGCACCTCAGATTGTAGCCCAAATAAATGCTTCACAGAGTTCAAGTAACAGACACATCTCAACATCAACTGTTCAGAGGAGAACGCGTGAATCAGGCATTCAAGGTCGAATTGCTGCAAAGAAACCACTACTAAAGGCCACCAATAATAAGAAGAGACTTGCTTGGGCCAAGAAACACGAGCAATGGACATTAGACCGGTGGAAATCTGTCCTTTGGTCTGATGAGTCCAAATGTAAGATATTTGGTTCCAACCGCCGTGTCATTGTGAGACACAGAGTAGGTGAATGGATGATCTCTGCATGTGTGGTTCCCACCGTGAAGCATGGAGGAGGAGGTGTGACGTTGTGGGGGTGCTTTGCTGGTGACACTGTCAGCGATTTATTTAGAATTCAAGGCACACTTAACCAGCATGGCTACCACAGCATTCTGCAGCGATACGCCATCCCATCTGGTTTGGGCTTAGTCCCACTATCATTTGTTTTTTAACAGGACAATGACCCAACACACCTCCAGGCTGTGTAAGGGCTATTTGACCAAGAAGGAGAGTGATGGTGCTGCATCAGATGACCTGGCCTCCACAATCACCCGACCTCAACCCAATTGAGATGGTTTGGGATGAGTTGGACCGCAGAGTGAAGATTAACTGTTTTGCACAGATAATTATCAGACTCAAGTTAGAAATGTTGGGAAACACTCAAATACATGTAGTTTTAAATTTTTTCACAAAAGTAGTGCACTGGGCCTTTACTAGTCCTGTATTAGCAGACCAATATAGATGTCTTCAGCGCTGGCAAAAAAAAAATATCTACATCCCAAAAGAATCGCAGCCCCCGCTCCCCCAAACTACTTCCCGCGGCTATGAGTAGCAGTCTGTATAATGGCAGTCCCTAAGCTGTTAGTTAGCAGTCTGTATAATGGCAGTCCCTAAGCTGTTAGTTAGCAGTCTGTATAATGGCAGTCCCTAAGCTGTTAGTTAGCAGTCTGTATAATGGCAGTCCCTAAGCTGTCTTTAGGAAGGGAACCTTCATGTCCTGCTCTACACTGATAACCTTATTTACCTCCTACAGGTAAAACCCTGGTTGGCTATAGACTGGTTGGCTGTAGACTGGTTGGCTGTAGACTGGTTGGCTGTAGACTGGTTGGCTCTAGACTGGTTGGCTGTAGACTGGTTGGCTATAGACTGGTTGGCTGTAGACTGGTTGGCTGTAGACTGGTTGGCTATAGACTGGTTGGCTATAGACTGGTTGGCTGTAGACTGGTTGGCTATAGACTGGTTGGCTATAGACTGGTTGGCTATAGACTGGTTGGCTGTAGACTGGTTGGCTGTAGACTGGTTGGCTGTAGACTGGTTGGCTATAGACTGGTTGGCTGTAGACTGGTTGGCTATAGACTGGTTGGCTGTAGACTGGTTGGCTGTAGACTGGTTGGCTATAGACTGGTTGGCTATAGACTGGTTGGCTGTAGACTGGTTGGCTATAGACTGGTTGGCTGTAGACTGGTTGGCTATAGACTGTATCTATAACTGTGTTCTACTGGTTGGCTATAGACTGTATCTATAACTGTGTTCTACAGGTTGGCTATAGACTGTATCTATAACTGTGTTCCACAGGTTGGCTATAGACTGTATCTATAACTGTGTTCCACTGGTTGGCTATAGACTATCTATAACTGTGTTCTACAGGTTGGCTATAGACTGTATCTATAACTGTGTTCTACAGGTTGGCTATAGACTGTATCTATAACTGGCTATAGACTGTATCTATAACTGTGTTCTACTGGTTGGCTATAGACTGTATCTATAACTGTGTTCTACAGGTTGGCTATAGACTGTATCTATAACTGTGTTCTACAGGTTGGCTATAGACTGTATCTATAACTGGCTATAGACTGTATCTATAACTGTGTTCTACTGGTTGGCTATAGGCTGTATCTATAACTGTGTTCTACAGGTTGGCTATAGACTGTATCTATAACTGTGTTCTACAGGTTGGCTATAGACTATCTATAACTGTGTTCTACTGGTTGGCTATAGACTGTATCTATAACTGTGTTCTACAGGTTGGCTATAGACTGTATCTATAACTGTGCTCTACTGGTTGGCTATAGACTGTATCTATAACTGTGTTCTACTGGTTGGCTATAGACTGTATCTATAACTGTGTTCTACAGGTTGGCTATAGACTGTATCTATAACTGGCTATAGACTGTATCTATAACTGTGTTCTACTGGTTGGCTATAGACTGTATCTATAACTGTGTTCTACAGGTTGGCTATAGGCTGTATCTATAACTGTGTTCTACAGGTTGGCTATAGACTGTATCTATAACTGTGTTCTACAGGTTGGCTATAGACTGTATCTATAACTGTGTTCTACAGGTTAGCTATAGGCTGTATCTATAACTGTGTTCTACTGGTTGGCTATAGACTGTATCTATAACTGTGTTCTACTGGTTGGCTATAGACTGTATCTATAACTGTGTTCTACAGGTTGGCTATAGACTGTATCTATAACTGTGTTCTAAGGGTTGGCTATAGACTGTATCTATAACTGTGTTCTACTGGTTGGCTATAGACTGTATCTATAACTGTGTTCTACAGGTTGGCTATAGGCTGTATATATATCTGTGTTCTACAGGTTGGCTATAGACTGTATCTATAACTGTGTTCTACAGGTTGGCTATAGACTGTATCTATAACTGTGTTCTACAGGTTGGCTATAGACTGTATCTATAACTGTGTTCTACTGGTTGGCTATAGACTGTATCTATAACTGTGTTCTACAGGTTGGCTATAGACTGTATCTATAACTGGCTATAGACTGTATCTATAACTGTGTTCTACTGGTTGGCTATAGACTGTATCTATAACTGTGTTCTACAGGTTGGCTATAGGCTGTATCTATAACTGTGTTCTACAGGTTGGCTATAGACTGTATCTATAACTGTGTTCTACTGGTTGGCTATAGACTGTATCTATAACTGTGTTCTACAGGTTGGCTATAGACTACTGGTTGGCTATAGACTGTATCTATAACTGTGTTCTACAGGTTGGCTATAGACTGTATCTATAACTGTGTTCTACAGGTTGGCTATAGACTGTATCTATAACTGTGTTCTACTGGTTGGCTATAGACTGTATCTATAACTGTGTTCTACAGGTTGGCTATAGACTGTATCTATAACTGTGTTCTACAGGTTGGCTATAGACTGTATCTATAACTGTGTTCTACAGGTTGGCTATAGGCTGTATCTATAACTGTGTTCTACAGGTTGGCTATAGACTGTATCTATAACTGTGTTCTACAGGTTGGCTATAGACTGTATCTATAACTGTGTTCTACAGGTTGGCTATAGACTGTATCTATAACTGTGTTCTACAGGTTGGCTATAGACTGTATCTATAACTGGCTATAGACTGTATCTATAACTGTGTTCTACAGGTTGGCTATAGACTGTATCTATAACTGTGTTCTACAGGTTGGCTATAGACTGTATCTATAACTGTGTTCTACAGGTTGGCTATAGACTATCTATAACTGTGTTCTAAGGGTTGGCTATAGACTGTATCTATAACTGTGTTCTACTGGTTGGCTATAGACTGTATCTATAACTGTGTTCTACAGGTTGGCTATAGGCTGTATCTATAACTGTGTTCTACAGGTTGGCTATAGACTGTATCTATAACTGTGTTCTACAGGTTGGCTATAGACTGTATCTATAACTGTGTTCTACAGGTTGGCTATAGGCTGTATCTATAACTGTGTTCTACAGGTTGGCTATAGACTGTATCTATAACTGTGTTCTACTGGTTGGCTATAGACTGTATCAATAACTGTGTTCTACAGGTTGGCTATAGGCTGTATCTCCCCGAGGTATATCTACCAACAGATCAAGAAATATGAGAGTGAACGAACAGCCAATCAGAGCACATACTGGTGAGTTCCATCCTGCTACCTCATATCCTGTTGTGATCAGGATCATGATGAGATCAGTCACTGAATCCATGTTTATCTCCTGTGGTGTAGCTGTGATGAGCCAGGCTAGCTGGGTAGGAGATGCACCTTTTAATGTACTTAGTTCAGGTAACTGAATAAATGATTAATTGAATGGAAGAAGTGATGTGGTTTTATTAAGCATGGCTGACTGTACATGTCTTCCAACAGGGTGGTGTTTGAGCTGCTCTGGAGAGACTATTTCAAGTTTGTAGGAGCCAAATACGGAGACAGACTGTTTGACATCAAAGGTGAAGTTGGAAAGCCAGTTTCATATGTTATCTTCATATAAAGATTATTGCACATAATCTCATGGTTGTTATATGTTCTCACCAGGCCTTCAGGACAAGTCCATCCCTTGGAAGAAGGACATGAATCTGTTCAATGCATGGAAAGGTTAGGGAGAAATCAGTACAAATCTGTAGTCTTTACAATACCACTCTGATGTACGAGGTGACTACACAGAGCTGTATAAGGCACGTATAGAGAACTGAAAGTCTATTGGATGCACGGTGGTAAATATACGATGGAGTGGATACCGTAACAGTATTCTAACTAATATCTCTCATACTACTGGGTTGTTGTAACTCCTCTGTCTCATGTTACTCTAGAGGGTCGTACCGGGGTGCCGTTCGTTGATGCCAACATGCGAGAGCTGGCGCTGACGGGGTTCATGTCTAACAGGGGGCGCCAGAACGTAGCCAGCTTCCTCACCAAGGACCTGGGACTGGACTGGAGGATGGGGGCTGAGTGGTTCCAATACCTGTTGGTGAGGCTCCTGGTTAGGACCGGGTCAGGGTTAGGACCTGGGTCAGGGTTAGGACCGGGTCAGGGTTAGGACCTGGGTCAGGGTTAGGACCGGGTCAGGGTTAGGACCTGGGTCAGGGTTAGGACCGGGTCAGGGTTAGGACCTGGGTTAGGGTTAGGACCGGGGTCAGGGTTAGGACCTGGGTCAGGGTTAGGACCGGGTCAGGGTTAGGACCTGGGTCAGGGTTAGGACCGGGTCAGGGTTAGGACCTGGGTCAGGGTTAGGACCTGGGTCAGGGTTAGGACCGGGGTCAGGGTTAGGACCGGGTCAGGGTTAGGACCGGGTCAGGGTTAGGACCGGGTCAGGGTTAGGACCTGGGTCAGGGTTAGGACCTGGGTCAGGGTTAGGACCGGGGTTAGGGTTAGGTCAGGGTTAGGGTTAGGACCTGGGTCAGGGTTAGGACCTGGGTCAGGGTTAGGTCAGGGTTAGGGTTAGGACCTGGGTCAGGGTTAGGACCGGGTCATGGTTAGGACCGGGTCAGGGTTAGGACCGGGTCAGGGTTAGGACCTGGGTCAGTGTTAGGACCTGGGTCAGGGTTAGGACCTGGGTCAGGGTTAGGACCTGGGTCAGGGTTAGGACCGGGTCAGGGTTAGGACCGGGTCAGGGTTAGGACCTGGGTCAGGGTTAGGACCTGGGTCAGTGTTAGGACCTGGGTCAGTGTTAGGACCGGGTCAGGGTTAGGACCTGGGTCAGGGTTAGGACCGGGTCAGGGTTAGGGTCAGGGTTAGGACCGGGTCAGGGTTAGGACCGGGTCAGGGTTAGGACCTAGGGCTGGACTGGAGGATGGGGCAGAGTGGTTCCACTATTTACTGGTGAGGCTGGGGCCCAAGCCTAAATCAACCCCTAGCCCCTGATCCCTAGCCCCTACCCCTGATCCCTAGCCCCTAGCCCCTAGCCCCTACCCTTGATCCCTAGCCCCTACCCTTGACCCCTAGCCCCTACCCTTGACCCCTAGCCCCTACCCTTGACCCCTAGCCCCTACCCCTGATCCCTAGCCCCTACCCCTGATCCCTAGCCCCTACCCCTGATCCCTAGCCCCTACCCCTGATCCCTAGCCCCTACCCCTGATCCCTAGCCCCTACCCTTGATCCCTAGCCCCTACCCTTGACCCCTAGCCCCTACCCTTGACCCCTAGCCCCTACCCTTGACCCCTAGCCCCTACCCCTGACCCCTAGCCCCTACCCCTGATCCCTAGCCCCTACCCCTGATCCCTAGCCCCTACCCCTGATCCCTAGCCCCTACTCCTGATCCCTAGCCCCTACCCTTGACCCCTAGCCCCTACCCCTGACCCCTAGCCCCTACCCTTGATCCCTAGCCCCTACCCTTGACCCCTAGCCCCTACCCCTGACCCCTAGCCCCTACCCTTGACCCCTAGCCCCTACCCTTGATCCCTAGCCCCTACCCTTGACCCCTAGCCCCTACCCTTGACCCCTAGCCCCTACCCTTGACCCCTAGCCCCTACCCTTGATCCCTAGCCCCTACCCTTGACCCCTAGCCCCTACCCTTGACCCCTAGCCCCTACCCTTGACCCCTAGCCCCTACCCTTGACCCCTAGCCCCTACCCTTGACCCCTAGCCCCTACCCTTGACCCCTAGCCCCTACCCTTGACCCCTAGCCCCTACCCTTGACCCCTAGCCCCTACCCTTGACCCCTAGCCCCTACCCTTGACCCCTAGCCCCTAGCCCCTACCCTTGACCCCTAGCCCCTATCAATCAATCAATCAATTTTATTTTATATAGCCCTTCTTACATCAGCTAATATCTCGAAGTGCTGTACAGAAACCCAGCCTAAAACCCCAAACAGCTAGTAATGCAGGTGTAGAAGCACGGTGGCTAGGAAAAACTCCCTAGAAAGGCGAAAACCTAGGAAGAAACCTAGAGAGGAACCAGGCTATGAGGGGTGGCCAGTCCTCTTCTGGCTGTGCCGGGTGAAGATTATAACAGAACCATGCCAAGATGTTCAAAAATGTTCATAAGTGACAAGCATGGTCAAATAATAATCAGGAATAAATCTCAGTTGGCTTTTCATAGCCGATCATTAAGAGTTGAAAACAGCAGGTCTGGGACAGGTAGGGGTTCCATAACCGCAGGCAGAACAGTTGAAACTGGAATAGCAGCAAGGCCAGGCGGACTGGGGACAGCAAGGAGTCACCACGGCCGGTAGTCCCGACGTATGGTCCTAGGGCTCAGGTCTCTGTTGGCTTTTCATAGCCGATCATTAAGAGTTGAAAACAGCAGGTCTGGGACAGGTAGGGGTTTCGTAACCGCAGGCAGAACAGTTGAAACTGGAATAGCAGCAAGGCCAGGCGGACTGGGGACAGCAAGGTGTCATCATGCCCGGTAGTCCTGACGTATGGTCCTAGGGCTCAGGTTCTCAGAGAGAAAGAGAGAACGAGAGAATTAGAGAGAGCATACTTAAATTCACACAGGACACTGGATAAGACAGGAGAAGTACTCCAGGTATAACCAACTAACCCCAGCCCCCCGACACATAAACTACTGCAGCATAAATACTGGAGGCTGAGACAGGAGCGGTCCGGAGACACTGTGGCCCCATCCGAAGAAACCCCCGGACAGGGCCAAACAGGAAGGATATAACCCCACCCACTCTGCCAAAGCACAGCCCCCGCACCACTAGAGGGATATCCTCAACCACCAACTTACAATCCTGAGACAAGGCCGAGTATAGCCCACAGAGGTCTCCACCACAGCACAAACCAAGGGGGGGCGCCAACCCAGACAGGAAGATCACGTCAGTAACTCAACCCACTCAAGTGACGCACCCCTCCCAGGGACGACATGAAAGAGCACCAGCAAGCCAGTGACTCAGCCCCTGCAACAGGGTTAGAGGCAGAGAACCCCAGTGGAGAGGGGAACCGGCCTGGCAGAGACAGACTACACTCAATCATATGACCTACTGAAGAGATAAGTCTTCAGTAAAGACTTAAAGGTTGAGACCGAGTCTGCGTCTCTCACATGGGTAGGCAGACTGTTCCATAAAAATGGAGATCTATAGGAGAAAGCCCTGCCTCCCGCTGTTTGCTTAGAAATTCTAGGGACAATTAGGAGGCCTGCGTCTTGTGACCGTAGCGTACGTATTGGTATGTACGGCAGGACCAACTCGGAAAGATAGGTAGGAGCAAGCCCATGTAACGCTTTATAGGTTAACAGTAAAACCTTGAAATCAGCCCTTGCCTTAACAGGAAGCCAGTGTAGGGAAGCTAGCACTGGAGTAATATGATCAAATTTCTTGGTTCTAGTCAGGATTCTAGCAGCTGTATTTAGCACTAACTGAAGTTTATTTAGTGCTTTATCCGGGTAGCCGGAAAATAGAGCATTGCAGTAGTCTAACCTAGAAGTAACAAATGCATGGATTAATTTTTCTGCATCATTTTTGGACAGAAAATTTCAGATTTTTGCAATGTTACGTAGATGGAAAAAAGCTGTCCTTGAAACAGTCTTGATATGTTCGTCAAAAGAGAGATCAGGGTCAAGAGTAACGCCTAGGTCCTTCACAGTTTTATTTGAGACGACTTTACAACCATCTAGATGAATTGTCAGATTTAACAGAAGATCTCTTTGTTTCTTGGGACCTAGAACAAGCATCTCTGTTTTGTCCGAGTTTAAAAGTAAAAAGTTTTCAGCCATCCACTTCCTTATGTCTGAAACACAGGCTTCTAGCGAGGGCAATTTTGGGGCTTCACCATGTTTCATTGAAATGTACAGCTGTGTGTCATCCGCATAGCAGTGAAAGTTAACATTATGTTTTCGAATAACATCCCCAAGAGGTAAAATATATAGTGAAAACAATAGTGGTCCTAAAACGGAACCTTGAGGAACACCGAAATGTACAGTTGATTTGTCGGAGGACAGACCATTCACAGAGACAAACTGATATCTTTCCGACAGGTAAGATCTAAACCAGGCCAGAACTTGTCCGTGTAGACCAATTTGGGTTTCCAGTCTCTCCAAAAGAATGTGGTGATCGATGGTGTCAAAGGCAGCACTAAGGTCTAGTAGCACGAGGACAGATGCAGAGCCTCGGTCTGACGCCATTAAAAGGTCATTTACCACCTTCACAAGTGCAGTCTCAGTGCTATGATGGGGTCTAAAACCAGACTGAAGCATTTCGTATACATTGTTTGTCTTCAGAAAGGCAGTGAGTTGCTGCGCAACAGCTTTTTCTAAAATTTTTGAGAGGAATGGAAGATTCGATATAGGCCGATAGTTTTTTATATTTTCCGGGTCAAGGTTTGGCTTTTTCAAGAGAGGCTTTATCACTGCCACTTTTAGTGAGTTTGGTACACATCCGGTGGATAGAGAGCTGTTTATTATGTTCAACATAGGAGGGCCAAGCACAGGAAGCAGCTCCTTCAGCAGTTTAGTAGGAATAGGATCCAGTATGCAGCTTGAAGGTTTAGAGGCCATGATTATTTTCATCATTGTGTCAAGAGATATAGTACTAAAACACTTAAGTGTCTCTCCCGATCCCAGGCCCTCGCAGAGCTGTGCAGATCCAGGACAGCTAAGCCCTGGAGGAATACGCAGATTCAAAGAGGAGTCCGTAATTTGCTTTCTAATGGTCATGATCTTTTCCTCAAAGAAGTTCATGAATTTATTACTGCTGAAGTGAAAGCCATCCTCTCTTGGGGAATGCTGCTTTTTAGTTAGCTTTGCAACAGTATCAAAAAGAAATTTTGGATTGTTCTTATTTTCCTCGATTAAGTTGGAAAAGTAGGATGATCGAGCAGCAGTGAGGGCTCTTCGGTACTGCACGGTACTGTCTTTCCAAGCTAGTCGGAAGACTTCCAGTTTGGTGTGGCGCCATTTCCGTTCCAATTTCCTGGAAGCTTGCTTCAAAGCTCGGGTATTTTCTGTATACCAGGGAGCTAGTTTCTTATGACAAATGTTTTTCGTTTTTAGGGGTGCAACTGCATCTAGGGTATTGCGCAAGGTTAAATTGAGTTCCTCAGTTAAGTGGTTAACTGATTTTTGTCCTCTGACGTCCTTGGGTAGGCAGAAGGAGTCTGGAAGGGCATCAAGGAATTTTTGTGTTGTCTGAGAATTTATAGCACGACATTTGATGCTCCTTGGTTGGGGTCTGAGCAGATTATTTGTTGGGATTGCAAACGTAATAAAATGGTGGTCCGATAGTCCAGGATTTTGTGGAAAAACATTAAGATCTACAACATTTATTCCATGGGACAAAACTAGGTCCAGAGTATGACTGTGGCAGTGAGTAGGTCCAGAGACATGTTGGACAAAACCCACTGAGTCGATGATGGCTCCGAAATACTTTTGGAGTGGGTCTGTGGACTTCTCCATGTGAATATTAAAATCACCAAAAATTAGAATATGATCTGCTATGACTACAAGGTCTGATAGGAATTCAGGAAACTCAGAGAGGAACGCTGTATATGGCCCAGGAGGCCTGTAAACAGTAGCTATAAAAAGTGATTGAGTAGGCTGCATAGATTTCATGACTAGAAGCTCAAAAGATGAAAACGCCATTTTTTTTTTTGTAAATTGAAATTTGCTATCGTAAATGTTGGCAACACCTCCGCCCTTGCGGGATGCACGGGGAATATGGTCACTAGTGTAACCAGGAGGTGAGGCCTCATTTAACACAGCAAATTCATCAGGCTTAAGCCATGTTTCAGTCAGGCCAATCACATCAAGATTATGATCAGTGATTAGTTCATTGACTATGACTGCCTTTGAAGTGAGGGATCTAACATTAAGTAACCCTATTTTGAGATGTGAGGTATCACGATCTCTTTCAATAATGGCAGGAATGGAGGAGGTCTTTATCCTAATAAGATTGCTAGGGTGAACACCGCCATGTTTAGTTTTGCCCAACCTAGGTCGAGGCACAGACACAGTCTCAATGGGTATGGCTGAGCTGACTACACTGACTATGCTATTGGCAGACTCCACTAAGCTGGCAGGTTGGCTAACAGCCTGCTGCCTGGCCTGCACCCTATTTCACTGTGGGGCTAGAGGAGTTAGAGCCCTATCTATGTTGGTAGATAAGAGGAGAGCACCCCTCCAGCTAGGATGGAGTCCGTCACTCCTCAGCAGGTCAGGCTTGGTCCTGTTTGTGGGTGAGTCCCAGAAAGAGGGCCAATTATCCACAAATGTTATCTTTTGGGAGGGGCAGAAAACAGTTTTCAACCAGCGATTGAGTGCTGAGACTCTGCTGTAGAGCTCGTCACTTCCCCTAACTGGGAGGGGGCCAGAGACAATTACTCGATGCCGACACATCTTTCTAGCGGATTTACACGCTGAAGCTATGTTGCACTTGGTGACCTCTGACTGTTTCATCCCAACATCGTTGGTGCCGACGTGGATAACAATATCTCTATACTCTCTACACTCGCCAGTTTTAGCTTTAGCCAGCACCATCTTTAGATTAGCCTTAACGTCGGTAGCCCTGCCCCCTGGTAAACAGTGTATGATCGCTGGGTGATTCGTTTTAAGTCTAATACTGCGGGTAATGGAGTCGCCAATGACTAGGGTTTTCAATTTGTCAGAGCTAATGGTGGGAGCCTTCGGCGTCTCAGACCCCGTAACGGGAGGAGTAGAGACAAGAGAAGACTCAGACTCAGACTCCGACTCGCTACATAATGGGGAAAACCGGTTGAAGGTTTCTGTCGGCTGAATGAGCGACACCGGTTGAGCATTCCAACAGTATTTCCCTCCAGAAGCCATGAGAAAGTTGTCCGGCTGCGGGGACTGTGCGGGGGGATTTATACTAACGTTACTGTCTGTACTTACTGGTGGCACAGACGCTGTTTCTTCCTTTCCTACACTGAAATACCCTTGCCTAACGATTGCGTCTGAAGCTGGGCTTGTAGCACAGCTATTCTCGCCGTAAGGCGATCGTTCTCCTGTATATTATGAGTACAGCGACTGCAATTAGAAGACATCATGTTAATGTTACTACTTAGCTTCGGCTGTTGAAGATGTTGACGAACCATGTCCAGATAAAGCGTCCGGAGTGAAAAAGTTGAATAAAAAAAAAGTTGCGATGGAAAAATGGAAAATAAAGTAAAGTTGGCAGCTAAAACGCACAGGAAAATGACTCTTCTGTCTCGGGATAAAACGTCCGGGGTGAAAAAGTTTAACCTACCCTTGATCCCTAGCCCCTACCCTTGACCCCTAGCCCCTACCCTTGACCCCTAGCCCCTACCCTTGACCCCTAGCCCCTACCCTTAATCCCTAGCCCCTACCCTTGACCCCTTAGCCCCTACCCTTGATCCCTAGCCCCTACCCTTGACCCCTAGCCCCTACCCTTGACCCCTAGCCCCTAGCCCCTACCCTTGACCCCTACCCTTGATCCCTAGCCCCTACCCTTGATCCCTAGCCCCTACCCTTGATCCCTAGCCCCTACCCTTGACCCCTAGCCCCTACCCTTGACCCCTAGCCCCTACCCTTGACCCCTAGCCCCTACCCTTGACCCCTAGCCCCTACCCTTGACCCCTAGCCCCTACCCTTGACCCCTAGCCCCTAGCCCCTACCCTTGACCCCTACCCTTGACCCCTAGCCCCTACCCCTGACCCCTAGCCCCTACCCCTGACCCCTAGCCCCTACCCTTGACCCCTAGCCCCTACCCTTGACCCCTAGCCCCTACCCTTGACCCCTAGCCCCTAGCCCCTACCCTTGACCCCTAGCCCCTACCCTTGACCCCTAGCCCCTACCCTTGACCCCTAGCCCCTACCCTTGATCCCTAGCCCCTACCCTTGACCCCTAGCCCCTACCCTTGACCCCTAGCCCCTACCCTTGACCCCTAGCCCCTAGCCCCTACCCTTGACCCCTAGCCCCTAGCCCCTACCCTTGACCCCTACCCTTGATCCCTAGCCCCACCCTTGACCCCTAGCCCCTACCCTTGACCCCTAGCCCCTACCCTTGACCCCTAGCCCCTAGCCCCTACCCTTGACCCCTAGCCCCTAGCCCCTACCCTTGACCCCTAGCCCCTAGCCCCTACCCTTGACCCCTACCCTTGACCCCTAGCCCCGACCCCTGACCCCTAGCCCCTACCCCTGACCCCTAGCCCCTACCCCTGACCCCTAGCCCCTACCCTTGACCCCTAGCCCCTACCCTTGACCCTAGCCCCTAGCCCCTACCCCTGACCCCTAGCCCCTACCCCCCTACCCCTGACCCCTAGCCCCTACCCCTGATCCCTAGCCCTACCCTTGATCCCTAGCCCCTACCCCTGACCCCTAGCCCCTACCCTTGATCCCTAGCCCCTGATCCCTAGCCCCTACCCTTGATCCCTAGCCCCTACCCCTGATCCCTAGCCCCTACCCCTGATCCCTAGCCCCTACCCTTGACCCCTAGCCCCTACCCTTGATCCCTAGCCCCTACCCCTGATCCCTAGCCCCTACCCCTGATCCCTAGCCCCTACCCCTGACCCCTAGCCCCTACCCTTGACCCCTAGCCCCTACCCTTGACCCCTAGCCCCTACCCTTGACCCCTAGCCCCTACCCTTGACCCCTAGCCCCTACCCCTGATCCCTAGCCCCTACCCCTGATCCCTAGCCCCTACCCTTGACCCCTAGCCCCTACCCCTGATCCCTAGCCCCTAGCCCCTACCCTTGACCCCTAGCCCCTACCCTTGACCCCTAGTCACTCTAGGCACAGGATAGGACAGGTGTATCCAAGGTGGTGGGAACTCAACCCAGCCTATGATAGGGAAACGTGGAACTAAAATCACAACGCTTTATTTAGATAAATATATGACTGTGGGCATACCTATTGAATGGTTTCAGTTCTACACCAGGCTGGTTAGGAGCTAGGAGACCGGTAGTGGACAGTTTTATAACCTGAGGTCATTGTTTTCGGTCTGATCAGATCAATCAGTTTCATCTCTCTGCTTCCAGGTGGACCATGACGTGAGCAGTAACTATGGCAACTGGCTGTACAGCGCGGGGATAGGAAATGACCCGAGAGAAAACAGGAAGTTCAACATGATCAAACAAGGACTCGACTACGACAACAACGTATGTTTCAGTCTGACCAATAACACTGTAGAACTACCGCAGCTTTACCTGAAGGTGAAAGGCCTGCAACACTGGCATGTCAGAATAGATCATTTACCTGAAGGTGAAAGGCCTGCAACACTGGCATGTCAGAATAGATCATTTACCTGAAGGTGAAACACACTGGGTCTGTAATAGGTGATTGTCTCCTCTTCAGGGGGACTATGTTAGACACTGGGTTTGTAATAGGTGATTGTCTCCTCTTCAGGGGGACTATGTTAGACACTGGGTCTGTAATAGGTGATTGTCTCCTCTTCAGGGGGACTATGTTAGACACTGGGTCTGTAATAGGTGATTGTCTCCTCTTCAGGGGGACTATGTTAGACACTGGGTTTGTAATAGGTGATTGTCTCCTCTTCAGGGGGACTATGTTAGACACTGGGTCTGTAATAGGTGATTGTCAAGTCTTCAGGGGGACTATGTTAGACACTGGGTCTGTAATAGGTGATTGTCTCCTCTTCAGGGGGACTATGTTAGACACTGGGTTTGTAATAGGTGATTGTCTCCTCTTCAGGGGGACTATGTTAGACACTGGGTCTGTAATAGGTGATTGTCTCCTCTTCAGGGGGACTATGTTAGACACTGGGTCTGTAATAGGTGATTGTCTCTCCTCTTCAGGGGGACTATGTTAGACACTGGGTTTGTAATAGGTGATTGTCTCTCCTCTTCAGGGGGACTATGTTAGACACTGGGTTTGTAATAGGTGATTGTCTCCTCTTCAGGGGGACTATGTTAGACACTGGGTTTGTAATAGGTGATTGTCTCCTCTTCAGGGGGACTATGTTAGACACTGGGTTTGTAATAGGTGATTGTCTCCTCTTCAGGGGGACTATGTTAGACACTGGGTCTGTAATAGGTGATTGTCTCCTCTTCAGGGGGACTATGTTAGACACTGGGTCTGTAATAGGTGATTGTCTCTCCTCTTCAGGGGGACTATGTTAGACACTGGGTTTGTAATAGGTGATTGTCTCCTCTTCAGGGGGACTATGTTAGACACTGGGTCTGTAATAGGTGATTGTCTCCTCTTCAGGGGGACTATGTTAAACACTGGGTCTGTAATAGGTGATTGTCTCCTCTTCAGGGGGACTATGTTAGACACTGGGTCTGTAATAGGTGATTGTCTCTCCTCTTCAGGGGGACTATGTTAGACACTGGGTCTGTAATAGGTGATTGTCTCCTCTTCAGGGGGACTATGTTAGACACTGGGTTTGTAATAGGTGATTGTCTCCTCTTCAGGGGGACTATGTTAGACACTGGGTCTGTAATAGGTGATTGTCTCCTCTTCAGGGGGACTATGTTAGACACTGGGTTTTGTCTCCTCTTCAGGGGGACTATGTTAGACACTGGGTTTGTAATAGGTGATTGTCTCCTCTTCAGGGGGACTATGTTAGACACTGGGTCTGTAATAGGTGATCGTCTCCTCTTCAGGGGGACTATGTTAGACACTGGGTCTGTAATAGGTGATTGTCTCCTCTTCAGGGGGACTATGTTAGACACTGGGTTTTGTCTCCTCTTCAGGGGGACTATGTTAGACACTGGGTCTGTAATAGGTGATTGTCTCTCCTCTTCAGGGGGACTATGTTAGACACTGGGTTTGTAATAGGTGATTGTCTCCTCTTCAGGGGGACTATGTTAGACACTGGGTCTGTAATAGGTGATTGTCTCTCCTCTTCAGGGGGACTATGTTAGACACTGGGTCTGTAATAGGTGATTGTCTCCTCTTCAGGGGGACTATGTTAGACACTGGGTCTGTAATAGGTGATTGTCTCCTCTTCAGGGGGACTATGTTAGACACTGGGTCTGTAATAGGTGATTGTCTCTCCTCTTCAGGGGGACTATGTTAGACACTGGGTCTGTAATAGGTGATTGTCTCCTCTTCAGGGGGACTATGTTAGACACTGGGTCTGTAATAGGTGATTGTCTCTCCTCTTCAGGGGGACTATGTTAGACACTGGGTCTGTAATAGGTGATTGTCTCCTCTTCAGGGGGGACTATGTTAGACACTGGGTCTGTAATAGGTGATTGTCTCTCCTCTTCAGGGGGACTATGTTAGACACTGGGTCTGTAATAGGTGATTGTCTCTCCTCTTCAGGGGGGACTATGTTAGACACTGGGTCTGTAATAGGTGATTGTCTCCTCTTCAGGGGGACTATGTTAGACACTGGGTCTGTAATAGGTGATTGTCTCCTCTTCAGGGGGACTATGTTAGACACTGGGTCTTGTAATAGGTGATTGTCTCCTCTTCAGGGGGGACTATGTTAGACACTGGGTCTGTAATAGGTGATTGTCCTCCTCTTCAGGGGGACTATGTTAGACACTGGGTCTGTAATAGGTGATTGTCTCTCCTCTTCAGGGGGACTATGTTAGACACTGGGTCTGTAATAGGTGATTGTCTCCTCTTCAGGGGGGACTATGTTAGACACTGGGTCTGTAATAGGTGATTGTCTCCCTCTTCAGGGGGACTATGTTAGACACTGGGTCTGTAATAGGTGATTGTCTCCTCTTCAGGGGGACTATGTTAGACACTGGGTCTGTAATAGGTGATTGTCTCCTCTTCAGGGGGACTATGTTAGACCACTGGGTTTGTATAGGTGATTGTCTCCTCTTCAGGGGGACTATGTTAGACACAGGGTTTGTAATAGGTGATTGTTCCTCTTCAGGGGGACTATGTTAGACACTGGTCTGTAATAGGTGAATGTCTCCTCTTCAGGGGGACTATGTTAGACCACTGGGTTCTGTAATAGGTGATTGTCTCCTCTTCAGGGGGACTATGTTAGACACTGGGTCTGTAATAGGTGATTGTCTCCTCTTCAGGGGGACTATGTTAGACACTGGGTCTGTAATAGGTGATTGTCTCCTCTTCAGGGGGACTATGTTAGACACTGGGTCTTGTAATAGGTGATTGTCTCCTCATCAGGGGGACTATGTTAGACACTGGGTCTGTAATAGGTGATTGTCTCCTCTTCAGGGGGACTATGTTAGACACTGGGTCTGTAATAGGTGATTGTCTCCTCTTCAGGGGGACTATGTTAGACACTGGGTCTGTAATAGGTGATTGTCCTCCTCTTCAGGGGGACTATGTTAGACACTGGGTCTGTAATAGGTGATTGTCTCCTCTTCAGGGGGACTATGTTAGACACTGGGTCTGTAATAGGTGATTGTCTCCTCTTCAGGGGGACTATGTTAGACACTGGGTTTGTAATAGGTGATTGTCTCCTCTTCAGGGGGACTATGTTAGACACTGGGTTGTAATAGGTGATTGTCTCCTCTTCAGGGGGACTATGTTAGACACTGGGTCTGTAATAGGTGATTGTCTCCTCTTCAGGGGGACTATGTTAGACACTGGGTCTTGTAATAGGTGATTGTCTCCTCTTCAGGGGGACTATGTTAGACACTGGGTCTGTAATAGGTGATTGTCTCCTCTTCAGGGGGACTATGTTAGACACTGGGTCTGTAATAGGTGATTGTCTCTCTCTTCAGGGGGACTATGTTAGACACTGGGTCTGTAATAGGTGATTGTCTCCTCTTCAGGGGGACTATGTTAGACAATGGGTCTGTAATAGGTGATTGTCTCCTCTTCAGGGGGACTATGTTAGACACTGGGTCTGTAATAGGTGATTGTCTCCTCTTCAGGGGGGACTATGTTAGACACTGGGTCTGTAATAGGTGATTGTCTCCTCTTCAGGGGGACTATGTTAGACACTGGGTCTGTAATAGGTGATTGTCTCCTCTTCAGGGGGACTATGTTAGACACTGGGTTGTAATAGGTGATTGTCTCCTCTTCAGGGGGACTATGTTAGACACTGGGTCTTGTAATAGGTGATTGTCTCCTCTTCAGGGGGACTATGTTAGACACTGGGTCTGTAATAGGTGATTGTCTCCTCTTCAGGGGGGACTATGTTAGACACTGGGTCTGTAATAGGTGATTGTCTCCTCTTCAGGGGGACTATGTTAGACACTGGGTCTGTAATAGGTGATTGTCTCCTCTTCAGGGGGACTATGTTAGACACTGGGTCTGTAATAGGTGATTGTCTCCTCTTCAGGGGGACTATGTTAGACACTGGGTCTGTAATAGGCTGATTGTCTCCTCTTCAGGGGGACTATGTTAGACACTGGGTCTGTAATAGGTGATTGTCTCCTCTTCAGGGGGACTATGTTAGAACACTGGGTCTGTAATAGGTGATGTCTCCTCTTCAGGGGGACTATGTTAGACACTGGGTCTGTAATAGGTGATTGTCTCTCCTCTTCAGGGGACTATTTGTTAGACACTGGGTCTGTAATAGGTGATTGTCTCCTCTTCAGGGGGACTATGTTAGACACTGGGTTTGTAATAGGTGATTGTCTCCTCTTCAGGGGGACTATGTTAGACACTGGGTCTGTAATAGGTGATTGTCTCCTCTTCAGGGGGGGACTATGTTAGACACTGGGGTTTTTGTCTCCTCTTCAGGGGGACTATGTTAGACACTGGGTTTGTAATAGGTGATTGTCTCCTCTTCAGGGGGGGGACTATGTTAGACACTGGGTCTGTAATAGGTGATCGTTCTCTTCAGGGGGGACTATGTTAGACACTGGGTTCTGTAATAGGTGATTGTCTCCTCTTCAGGGGGACTATGTTTAGACACTGGGTTTTTGTCTCCTCTTCAGGGGGACTATGTTAGACACTGGGTCTGTAATAGGTGATTGTCTCTCCTCTTCACGGGGGCACTATGTTAGACACTGGGTCTGTAATAGGTGATGTGTCTCCTCTTCAGGGGGACTATGTTAGACACTGGGTCTGTAATAGGTGATTGTCTCCTCCTTCAGGGGGACTATGTTAGACACTGGGTCTGTAATAGGTGATTGTCCTCCTCTCTCAGGGGGACTATGTTAGACACTGGGTCTGTAATAGGTGATTGTTCCCCTCCTTCAGGGGGACTATGTTAGACACTGGGTCTGTAATAGGTGATTGTCTCTCCTCTTCAGGGGGACTATGTTAGACACTGGGTCTGTAATAGGTGAATGTCTCCTCTTCAGGGGGGACTATGTTAGACACTGGGTCTGTAATAGGTGATTGTCTCCTCTTCAGGGGGGACTATGTTAGACACTGGGTCTGTAACTAGGCTGATTGTCTCCTCTTCAGGGGGACTATGTTAGACACTGGGTCTGTTAATAGGTGATTGTCCTCCCTCTTCAGGGGGACTATGTTAGACACTGGGTCTGTAATAAGGTGATTGTCTCTCTCTTCAGGGGGACTATGTTAGACACTGGGTCTGTAATAGGTGATTGTCTCCTCTTCAGGGGGGACTAATGTTAGACACTGGGTTTTGTGATTGTCTTCCTCTTCAGGGGGGACTATGTTAGACACTGGGTTTGTAATAGGTGATTGTCTCCTCTTCAGGGGGACTATGTTAGACACTGGGTCTTGTAATAGTGATTGTCTCCTCTTCAGGGGGGACTATGTTAGACCACTGGGTTTTGTCTCCTCTTCAGGGGGACTATGTTAGACACTGGGGTTTGTAATAGGTGATTGTCTCCTCTTCAGGGGGACTATGTTAGACACTGGGTCTGTAATAAGTGATTGTCTCCTCTTCAGGGGGGGGGGACTATGTTAGACACTGGGTCTGTAATAGGTGATTGTCTCCTCTTCAGGGGGACTATGTTAGGACACTGGGTCTGTAATAGGTGATTGTCTCTCTTCAGGGGGACTATGTTAGACATGGGTCTGTAATAGGTGATTGCTCTCCTGTTCAGGGGGGACTATGTTCAGGACACTGGGTCTGTAATAGGTGATTGTCTTCACCTCTTCAGGGGGACTATGTTAGACACTGGGTTTGCTAATAGGTGATTGTCTCCTCTTCAGGGGGACTATGTTAGACACATGGGTCCTGTATATCGGTGATTGTCCTCCTCTTCAGGGGGGGACTATGTTACGACACCTGGGTCTGTAATAAGGTGATTGTCTCCTCTTTCAGGGGGGACTATGTTAGGACACTGTGGGTCTGCTGAATAGTGTGATTGTCTCCTCTTCAGGGGGGCACGTATGTTAGACACTGGGTCTGTAATAGGTGATTGTCTCCTCTTCAGGGGGACTATGTTAGACACTGGGTCTGTACATAGGTGATTGTCTACCTCTTCCAGGGGGGACATATGTTAGACATGGGTCTGTAATAGGTGATTGTTCTCCTTTCAGGGGGACTATGTTAGACACTGGGTCTGTAATAGGTGATTGTCTCCTCTTCAGGGGGACTATGTTAGACACTGGGTCTGTAATAGGTGATTGTCTCCTCTTCAGGGGGACTATGTTAGACACTGGGTCTGTAATAGGTGATTGTCTCCTCTTCAGGGGGGACTATGTTAGACACTGGGTCTGTAATAGGTGATTGTCTCCTCTTCAGGGGGACTATGTTAGACACTGGGTCTGTAATAGGTGATTGTCTCCTCTTCAGGGGGACTATGTTAGACACTGGGTTTGTAATAGGTGATTGTCTCCTCTTCAGGGGGACTATGTTAGACACTGGGTCTGTAATAGGTGATTGTCTCCTCTTCAGGGGGGACTATGTTAGACACTGGGTCTGTAATAGGTGATTGTCTCCTCTTCAGGGGGACTATGTTAGACACTGGGTCTGTAATAGGTGATTGTCTCCTCTTCAGGGGGACTATGTTAGACACTGGGTCTGTAATAGGTGATTGTCTCCTCTTCAGGGGGACTATGTTAGACACTGGGTCTGTATAGGTGATTGTCTCCTCTTCAGGGGGACTATGTTAGACACTGGGTCTGTAATAGGTGATTGTCTCCTCTTCAGGGGGACTATGTTAGACACTGGGTTCTGTAATAGGTGATTGTCTCCTCTTCAGGGGGACTATGTTAGACACTGGGTCTGTAATAGGTGATTGTCTCCTCTTCAGGGGGACTATGTTAGACACTGGGTCTGTAATAGGTGATTGTCTCCTCTTCAGGGGGGACTATGTTAGACACTGGGTCTGTAATAGGTGATTGTCTCCTCTTCAGGGGGACTATGTTAGACACTGGGTCTGTAATAGGTGATTGTCTCCTCTTCAGGGGGACTATGTTAGACACTGGGTCTGTAATAGGCTGTTTGTCTCCTCTTCAGGGGGACTATGTTAGACACTGGGTCTGTAATAGGTGATTGTCTTCCTCTTCAGGGGGGACTATGTTAGACACTGGGTCTGTAATAGGTGATTGTCTCTCCTCTTCAGGGGGACTATGTTAGACATGGGTCTGTAATAGGTGATTGTCTCCTCTTCAGGGGGACTATGTTAGACACTGGGTTTGTAATAGGTGATTGTCTCCTCTTCAGGGGGGACTATGTTAGACACTGGGTCTGTAATAGGTGATTGTCTCCTCTTCAGGGGGACTATGTTAGACACTGGGTCTGTAATAGGTGATTGTCTCCTCTTCAGGGGGACTATGTTAGACACTGGGTCTGTAATAGGTGATTGTCTCCTCTTCAGGGGGGACTATGTTAGACACTGGGTCTGTAATAGGTGATTGTCTCCTCTTCAGGGGGGACTATGTTAGACACTGGGTCTGTAATAGGTGATTGTCTCCTCTTCAGGGGGACTATGTTAGACACTGGGTTTTGTCTCCTCTTCAGGGGGACTATGTTAGACACTGGGTCTGTAATAGGTGATTGTCACCTCTTCAGGGGGACTATGTTAGACACTGGGTCTGTAATAGGTGATTGTCTCTCCTCTTCAGGGGGACTATGTTAGACACTGGGTCTGTAATAGGTGATTGTCTCCTCTTCAGGGGGACTATGTTAGACACTGGGTTTGTAATAGGTGATTGTCTCCTCTTCAGGGGGACTATGTTAGACACTGGGTCTGTAATAGGTGATTGTCTCCTCTTCAGGGGGACTATGTTAGACACTGGGTCTGTAATAGGTGATTGTCTCTCCTCTTCAGGGGGACTATGTTAGACACTGGGTCTGTAATAGGTGATTGTCTCCTCTTCAGGGGGACTATGTTAGACACTGGGTCTGTAATAGGTGATTGTCTCCTCTTCAGGGGGACTATGTTAGACACTGGGTTTTGTCTCCTCTTCAGGGGGACTATGTTAGACACTGGGTCTGTAATAGGTGATTGTCTCTCCTCTTCAGGGGGACTATGTTAGACACTGGGTCTGTAATAGGTGATTGTCTCCTCTTCAGGGGGACTATGTTAGACACTGGGTCTGTAATAGGTGATTGTCTCCTCTTCAGGGGGACTATGTTAGACACTGGGTTTGTAATAGGTGATTGTCTCCTCTTCAGGGGGACTATGTTAGACACTGGGTTTGTAATAGGTGATTGTCTCTCCTCTTCAGGGGGGACTATGTTAGACACTGGGTCTGTAATAGGTGATTGTCTCCTCTTCAGGGGGACTATGTTAGACACTGGGTTTGTAATAGGTGATTGTCTCCTCTTCAGGGGGGACTATGTTAGACACTGGGTCTGTAATAGGTGATTGTCTCTCCTCTTCAGGGGGACTATGTTAGACACTGGGTCTGTAATAGGTGATTGTCTCCTCTTCAGGGGGACTATGTTAGACACTGGGTTTGTAATAGGTGATTGTCTCCTCTTCAGGGGGACTATGTTAGACACTGGGTCTGTAATAGGTGATTGTCTCCTCTTCAGGGGGACTATGTTAGACACTGGGTTTTGTCTCCTCTTCAGGGGGACTATGTTAGACACTGGGTTTGTAATAGGTGATTGTCTCCTCTTCAGGGGGACTATGTTAGACACTGGGTTTGTAATAGGTGATTGTCTCCTCTTCAGGGGGACTATGTTAGACACTGGGTCTGTAATAGGTGATTGTCTCTCCTCTTCAGGGGGACTATGTTAGACACTGGGTCTGTAATAGGTGATTGTCTCCTCTTCAGGGGGACTATGTTAGACACTGGGTCTGTAATAGGTGATTGTCTCCTCTTCAGGGGGGACTATGTTAGACACTGGGTCTGTAATAGGTGATTGTCTCCTCTTCAGGGGGACTATGTTAGACACTGGGTCTGTAATAGGTGATTGTCTCCTCTTCAGGGGGACTATGTTAGACACTGGGTCTGTAATAGGTGATTGTCTCCTCTTCAGGGGGACTATGTTAGACACTGGGTCTGTAATAGGTGATTGTCTCCTCTTCAGGGGGACTATGTTAGACACTGGGTCTGTAATAGGTGATTGTCTCCTCTTCAGGGGGGACTATGTTAGACACTGGGTCTGTAATAGGTGATTGTCTCCTCTTCAGGGGAACTATGTTAGACACTGGGTCTGTAATAGGTGATTGTCTCTCCTCTTCAGGGGGACTATGTTAGACACTGGGTCTGTAATAGGTGATTGTCTCCTCTTCAGGGGGACTATGTTAGACACTGGGTTTTGTCTCCTCTTCAGGGGGACTATGTTAGACACTGGGTCTGTAATAGGTGATTGTCTCCTCTTCAGGGGGACTATGTTAGACACTGGGTCTGTAATAGGTGATTGTCTCTCCTCTTCAGGGGGACTATGTTAGACACTGGGTCTGTAATAGGTGATTGTCTCCTCTTCAGGGGGACTATGTTAGACACTGGGTTGTAATAGGTGATTGTCTCCTCTTCAGGGGGACTATGTTAGACACTGGGTCTGTAATAGGTGATTGTCTCCTCTTCAGGGGGACTATGTTAGACACTGGGTCTGTAATAGGTGATTGTCTCCTCTTCAGGGGGACTATGTTAGACACTGGGTCTGTAATAGGTGATTGTCTCTCCTCTTCAGGGGGACTATGTTAGACACTGGGTCTGTAATAGGTGATTGTCTCCTCTTCAGGGGGACTATGTTAGACACTGGGTTTTGTCTCCTCTTCAGGGGGACTATGTTAGACACTGGGTCTGTAATAGGTGATTGTCTCCTCTTCAGGGGGACTATGTTAGACACTGGGTCTGTAATAGGTGATTGTCTCCTCTTCAGGGGGACTATGTTAGACACTGGGTCTGTAATAGGTGATTGTCTCCTCTTCAGGGGGACTATGTTAGACACTGGGTTTGTAATAGGTGATTGTCTCCTCTTCAGGGGGACTATGTTAGACACTGGGTTTGTAATAGGTGATTGTCTCCTCTTCAGGGGGACTATGTTAGACACTGGGTCTGTAATAGGTGATTGTCTCCTCTTCAGGGGGACTATGTTAGACACTGGGTCTGTAATAGGTGATTGTCTCTCCTCTTCAGGGGGACTATGTTAGACACTGGGTTTTGTCTCCTCTTCAGGGGGACTATGTTAGACACTGGGTTTGTAATAGGTGATTGTCTCCTCTTCAGGGGGACTATGTTAGACACTGGGTTTTGTCTCAGCTTCAGGGGGACTATGTTAGACACTGGGTCTGTAATAGGTGATTGTCTCCTCTTCAGGGGGACTATGTTAGACACTGGGTCTGTAATAGGTGATTGTCTCCTCTTCAGGGGGACTATGTTAGACACTGGGTCTGTAATAGGTGATTGTCTCTCCTCTTCAGGGGGACTATGTTAGACACTGGGTTTGTAATAGGTGATTGTCTCCTCTTCAGGGGGACTATGTTAGACACTGGGTCTGTAATAGGTGATTGTCTCTCCTCTTCAGGGGGACTATGTTAGACACTGGGTCTGTAATAGGTGATTGTCTCCTCTTCAGGGGGACTATGTTAGACACTGGGTCTGTAATAGGTGATTGTCTCCTCTTCAGGGGGACTATGTTAGACACTGGGTCTGTAATAGGTGATTGTCTCTCCTCTTCAGGGGGACTATGTTAGACACTGGGTCTGTAATAGGTGATTGTCTCCTCTTCAGGGGGACTATGTTAGACACTGGGTTTGTAATAGGTGATTGTCTCCTCTTCAGGGGGACTATGTTAGACACTGGGTCTGTAATAGGTGATTGTCTCCTCTTCAGGGGGACTATGTTAGACACTGGGTCTGTAATAGGTGATTGTCTCCTCTTCAGGGGGACTATGTTAGACACTGGGTCTGTAATAGGTGATTGTCTCCTCTTCAGGGGGACTATGTTAGACACTGGGTCTGTAATAGGTGATTGTCTCCTCTTCAGGGGGACTATGTTAGACACTGGGTCTGTAATAGGTGATTGTCTCCTCTTCAGGGGGACTATGTTAGACACTGGGTCTGTAATAGGTGATTGTCTCCTCTTCAGGGGGACTATGTTAGACACTGGGTCTGTAATAGGTGATTGTCTCCTCTTCAGGGGGACTATGTTAGACACTGGGTCTGTAATAGGTGATTGTCTCCTCTTCAGGGGGACTATGTTAGACACTGGGTCTGTAATAGGTGATTGTCTCCTCTTCAGGGGGACTATGTTAGACACTGGGTCTGTAATAGGTGATTGTCTCTCTCTTCAGGGGGACTATGTTAGACACTGGGTCTGTAATAGGTGATTGTCTCCTCTTCAGGGGGACTATGTTAGACACTGGGTTGTAATAGGTATTGTCTCCTCTTCAGGGGGACTATGTTAGACACTGGGTCTGTAATAGGTGATTGTCTCCTCTTCAGGGGGACTATGTTAGACACTGGGTCTGTAATAGGTGATTGTCTCCTCTTCAGGGGGACTATGTTAGACACTGGGTTTGTAATAGGTGATTGTCTCCTCTTCAGGGGGACTATGTTAGACACTGGGTTTGTAATAGGTGATTGTCTCCTCTTCAGGGGGACTATGTTAGACACTGGGTCTGTAATAGGTGATTGTCTCCTCTTCAGGGGGACTATGTTAGACACTGGGTCTGTAATAGGTGATTGTCTCCTCTTCAGGGGGACTATGTTAGACACTGGGTCTGTAATAGGTGATTGTCTCCTCTTCAGGGGGACTATGTTAGACACTGGGTCTTAATAGTATTGTCTCCTCTTCAGGGGGACTATGTTAGACACTGGGTCTGTAATAGGTGATTGTCTCCTCTTCAGGGGGACTATGTTAGACACTGGGTCTGTAATAGGTGATTGTCTCCTCTTCAGGGGGACTATGTTAGACACTGGGTCTGTAATAGGTGATTGTCTCCTCTTCAGGGGGACTATGTTAGACACTGGGTCTGTAATAGGTGATTGTCTCCTCTTCAGGGGGACTATGTTAGACACTGGGTCTGTAATAGGTGATTGTCTCCTCTTCAGGGGGACTATGTTAGACACTGGGTCTGTAATAGGTGATTGTCTCCTCTTCAGGGGGACTATGTTAGACACTGGGTCTGTAATAGGTGATTGTCTCTCCTCTTCAGGGGGACTATGTTAGACACTGGGTTTGTAATAGGTGATTGTCTCCTCTTCAGGGGGACTATGTTAGACACTGGGTCTGTAATAGGTGATTGTCTCCTCTTCAGGGGGACTATGTTAGACACTGGGTCTGTAATAGGTGATTGTCTCCCTCTTCAGGGGGACTATGTTAGACACTGGGTCTGTAATAGGTGATTGTCTCCTCTTCAGGGGGACTATGTTAGACACTGGGTCTGTAATAGGTGATTGTCTCTCTCTTCAGGGGGACTATGTTAGACACTGGGTCTGTAATAGGTGATTGTCTCCTCTTCAGGGGGACTATGTTAGACACTGGGTCTGTAATAGGTGATTGTCTCCTCTTCAGGGGGACTATGTTAGACACTGGGTCTGTAATAGGTGATTGTCTCCTCTTCAGGGGGACTATGTTAGACACTGGGTCTGTAATAGGTGATTGTCTCCTCTTCAGGGGGACTATGTTAGACACTGGGTCTGTAATAGGTGATTGTCTCCTCTTCAGGGGGACTATGTTAGACACTGGGTCTGTAATAGGTGATTGTCTCCTCTTCAGGGGGACTATGTTAGACACTGGGTCTGTAATAGGTGATTGTCTCCTCTTCAGGGGGACTATGTTAGACACTGGGTCTGTAATAGGTGATTGTCTCCTCTTCAGGGGGACTATGTTAGACACTGGGTCTGTAATAGGTGATTGTCTCCTCTTCAGGGGGACTATGTTAGACACTGGGTCTGTAATAGGTGATTGTCTCCTCTTCAGGGGGACTATGTTAGACACTGGGTTTGTAATAGGTGATTGTTGTCTCCTCTTCAGGGGGACTATGTTAGACACTGGGTCTGTAATAGGTGATTGTCTCTCCTCTTCAGGGGGACTATGTTAGACACTGGGTTTGTAATAGGTGATTGTCTCCTCTTCAGGGGGACTATGTTAGACACTGGGTCTGTAATAGGTGATTGTCTCCTCTTCAGGGGGACTATGTTAGACACTGGGTGTATTGGTGTCTCCTCTTCAGGGGGACTATGTTAGACACTGGGTCTGTAATAGGTGATTGTCTCCTCTTCAGGGGGACTATGTTAGACACTGGGTCTGTAATAGGTGATTGTCTCCTCTTCAGGGGGACTATGTTAGACACTGGGTCTGTAATAGGTGATTGTCTCCTCTTCAGGGGGACTATGTTAGACACTGGGTCTGTAATAGGTGATTGTCTCCTCTTCAGGGGGACTATGTTAGACACTGGGTCTGTAATAGGTGATTGTCTCCTCTTCAGGGGGACTATGTTAGACACTGGGTCTGTAATAGGTGATTGTCTCCTCTTCAGGGGGACTATGTTAGACACTGGGTCTGTAATAGGTGATTGTCTCCTCTTCAGGGGGACTATGTTAGACACTGGGTCTGTAATAGGTGATTGTCTCTCCTCTTCAGGGGGACTATGTTAGACACTGGGTCTGTAATAGGTGATTGTCTCCTCTTCAGGGGGACTATGTTAGACACTGGGTGTAATAGGTGATTGTCTCCTCTTCAGGGGGACTATGTTAGACACTGGGTCTGTAATAGGTGATTGTCTCCTCTTCAGGGGGACTATGTTAGACACTGGGTCTGTAATAGGTGATTGTCTCCTCTTCAGGGGGACTATGTTAGACACTGGGTTTGTAATAGGTGATTGTCTCCTCTTCAGGGGGACTATGTTAGACACTGGGTTTGTAATAGGTGATTGTCTCCTCTTCAGGGGGACTATGTTAGACACTGGGTCTGTAATAGGTGATTGTCTCCTCTTCAGGGGGACTAAATGTTAGACACTGGGTTCTGTAATAGGTGAATTGTCTCTCCTCTTCAGGGTGGACTATGTTAGACACTGGGGGTTTTGTTCTCCTCTTCAGGGGGACTATGTTAGACACTGGGTTTGTAATAGGTGATTGTCTCCTCTTCAGGGGGACTATGTTAGACAGGCTCTTTATGGGTTTTGTCCTCTTCAGGGGGACTATGTTAGACACTGGGTCTGTAATATAGGTGATTGTCTCCTCTTCAGGTGGGACTATGTTTAGACACTGGGTCCTGTAATAGGTGATTGTCTCCTCTTCAGGGGGACTATGTTAGACACTGGGTCTGTAATAGGTGATTGTCTCCTCTTCAGGGGGACTATGTTAGACACTGGTTTAGTAAATAGGTGATTGTCTCCTCTTCAGGGGGACTATGTTAGACACTGGGTCTGTAATAGGTGATTGTCTCCTCTTCAGGGGGGACTATGTTAGACACTGGGTTTGGGTCTGTAATAGGTGATTGTCTCCTCTTCAGGGGGACTATGTTAGACACTGGGTCTGTAATAGGTGATTGTCTCCTCTTCAGGGGGACTATGTTAGACACTGGGTCTGTAATAGGTGATTGTCTCCTCTTCAGGGGGACTATGTTAGACACTGGGTCTGTAATAGGTGATTGTCTCCTCTTCAGGGGGACTATGTTAGACACTGGGTCTGTAATAGGTGATTGTCTCTCCTCTTCAGGGGGACTATATTAGACACTGGGTTTGTAATAGGTGATTGTCTCCTCTTCAGGGGGACTATGTTAGACACTGGGTCTGTAATAGGTGATTGTCTCCTCTTCAGGGGGACTATGTTAGACACTGGGTTTTGTCTCCTCTTCAGGGGGACTATGTTAGACACTGGGTCTGTAATAGGTGATTGTCTCCTCTTCAGGGGGACTATGTTAGACACTGGGTCTGTAATAGGTGATTGTCTCCTCTTCAGGGGGACTATGTTAGACACTGGGTTTGTAATCGGTGATTGTCTCTCCTCTTCAGGGGGACTATGTTAGACACTGGGTCTGTAATAGGTGATTGTCTCCTCTTCAGGGGGACTATGTTAGACACTGGGTCTGTAATAGGTGATTGTCTCCTCTTCAGGGGGACTATGTTAGACACTGGGTCTGTAATAGGTGATTGTCTCCTCTTCAGGGGGACTATGTTAGACACTGGGTCTGTAATAGGTGATTGTCTACTCTTCAGGGGGACTATGTTAGACACTGGGTTTGTAATAGGTGTTGTCTCCTCTCTAGGAGGGGACTATGTTAGACACTGCCGGTCTGTAATCGGTGATTGTCTCCACTTTTCAGGGGGACTATGTTAGACACTGGGTCTGTAATAGGTGATTGTCTCCTCTTCAGGGGGACTATGTTAGACACTGGGTTTGTAATAGGTGATTGTCTCCTCTTCAGGGGGACTATGTTAGACACTGGGTCTGTAATAGGTGATTGTCTCCTCTTTCAGGGGGACTATGTTAGACACTGGGTCTTGTAATTAGGTGATTGTCTCCCTCTTCAGGGGGACTATGTTAGGACACTGGGTCTGTAATAGGTGATTGTCTCCTCTTCAGGGGGACTATGTTAGACACTGGGTCTGTAATAGGTGATTGTCTCCTCTTCAGGGGGACTATGCTATGTTAGACACTGGGTCTGTAATAGGTGATTGTCTCCTCTTCAGGGGGACTATGTTAGACACTGGGTCTGTAATAGGTGATTGTCTCTCTCTTCAGGGGGACTATGTTAGACACTGGGTCTGTAATAGGTGATTGTCTCCTCTTCAGGGGGACTATGTTAGACACTGGGTCTGTAATAGGTGATTGTCTCCTCTTCAGGGGGACTATGTTAGACACTGGGTCTGTAATAGGTGATTGTCTCCTCTTCAGGGGGACTATGTTAGACACTGGGTCTGTAATAGGTGATTGTCTCCTCTTCAGGGGGACTATGTTAGACACTGGGTCTTTGTCTCCTCTTCAGGGGGACTATGTTAGACACTGGGTTTGTAATAGGTGATTGTCTCCTCTTCAGGGGGACTATGTTAGACACTGGGTCTGTAATAGGTGATTGTCTCTCCTCTTCAGGGGGACTATGTTAGACACTGGGTCTGTAATAGGTGATTGTCTCCTCTTCAGGGGGACTATGTTAGACACTGGGTCTGTAATAGGTGATTGTCTCTCCTCTTCAGGGGGACTATGTTAGACACTGGGTCTGTAATAGGTGATTGTCTCCTCTTCAGGGGGACTATGTTAGACACTGGGTCTGTAATAGGTGATTGTCTCCTCTTCAGGGGGACTATGTTAGACACTGGGTTTGTAATAGGTGATTGTCTCCTCTTCAGGGGGACTATGTTAGACACTGGGTCTGTAATAGGTGATTGTCTCCTCTTCAGGGGGACTATGTTAGACACTGGGTTTGTAATAGGTGATTGTCTCCTCTTCAGGGGGACTATGTTAGACACTGGGTCTGTAATAGGTGATTGTCTCCTCTTCAGGGGGACTATGTTAGACACTGGGTCTGTAATAGGTGATTGTCTCCTCTTCAGGGGGACTATGTTAGACACTGGGTTTGTAATAGGTGATTGTCTCCTCTTCAGGGGGACTATGTTAGACACTGGGTCTGTAATAGGTGATTGTCTCTCCTCTTCAGGGGGACTATGTTAGACACTGGGTCTGTAATAGGTGATTGTCTCCTCTTCAGGGGGACTATGTTAGACACTGGGTCTGTAATAGGTGATTGTCTCCTCTTCAGGGGGACTATGTTAGACACTGGGTTTGTAATAGGTGATTGTCTCCTCTTCAGGGGGACTATGTTAGACACTGGGTCTGTAATAGGTGATTGTCTCCTCTTCAGGGGGACTATGTTAGACACTGGGTCTGTAATAGGTGATTGTCTCCTCTTCAGGGGGACTATGTTAGACACTGGGTCTGTAATAGGTGATTGTCTCCTCTTCAGGGGGACTATGTTAGACACTGGGTTTTGTCTCCTCTTCAGGGGGGACTATGTTAGACACTGGGTTTGTAATAGGTGATTGTCTCCTCTTCAGGGGGACTATGTTAGACACTGGGTCTGTAATAGGTGATTGTCTCTCCTCTTCAGGGGGACTATGTTAGACACTGGGTTTGTAATAGGTGATTGTCTCCTCTTCAGGGGGACTATGTTAGACACTGGGTTTGTAATAGGTGATTGTCTCCTCTTCAGGGGGACTATGTTAGACACTGGGTCTGTAATAGGTGATTGTCTCCTCTTCAGGGGGACTATGTTAGACACTGGGTCTGTAATAGGTGATTGTCTCTCCTCTTCAGGGGGACTATGTTAGACACTGGGTTTGTAATAGGTGATTGTCTCCTCTTCAGGGGGACTATGTTAGACACTGGGTCTGTAATAGGTGATTGTCTCTCCTCTTCAGGGGGACTATGTTAGACACTGGGTCTGTAATAGGTGATTGTCTCTCCTCTTCAGGGGGACTATGTTAGACACTGGGTTTGTAATAGGTGATTGTCTCCTCTTCAGGGGGACTATGTTAGACACTGGGTTTGTAATAGGTGATTGTCTCCTCTTCAGGGGGACTATGTTAGACACTGGGTCTGTAATAGGTGATTGTCTCCTCTTCAGGGGGACTATGTTAGACACTGGGTCTGTAATAGGTGATTGTCTCTCCTCTTCAGGGGGACTATGTTAGACACTGGGTTTGTAATAGGTGATTGTCTCCTCTTCAGGGGGACTATGTTAGACACTGGGTCTGTAATAGGTGATTGTCTCTCCTCTTCAGGGGGACTATGTTAGACACTGGGTTTGTAATAGGTGATTGTCTCCTCTTCAGGGGGACTATGTTAGACACTGGGTTTTGTCTCCTCTTCAGGGGGACTATGTTAGACACTGGGTCTGTAATAGGTGATTGTCTCTCCTCTTCAGGGGGACTATGTTAGACACTGGGTTTGTAATAGGTGATTGTCTCTCCTCTTCAGGGGGACTATGTTAGACACTGGGTCTGTAATAGGTGATTGTCTCTCCTCTTCAGGGGGACTATGTTAGACACTGGGTCTGTAATAGGTGATTGTCTCCTCTTCAGGGGGACTATGTTAGACACTGGGTCTGTAATAGGTGATTGTCTCCTCTTCAGGGGGACTATGTTAGACACTGGGTTTGTAATAGGTGATTGTCTCCTCTTCAGGGGGACTATGTTAGACACTGGGTCTGTAATAGGTGATTGTCTCCTCTTCAGGGGGACTATGTTAGACACTGGGTCTGTAATAGGTGATTGTCTCCTCTTCAGGGGGACTATGTTAGACACTGGGTCTGTAATAGGTGATTGTCTCCTCTTCAGGGGGACTATGTTAGACACTGGGTCTGTAATAGGTGATTGTCTCCTCTTCAGGGGGACTATGTTAGACACTGGGTCTGTAATAGGTGATTGTCTCCTCTTCAGGGGGACTATGTTAGACACTGGGTCTGTAATAGGTGATTGTCTCCTCTTCAGGGGGACTATGTTAGACACTGGGTCTGTAATAGGTGATTGTCTCCTCTTCAGGGGGACTATGTTAGACACTGGGTTTGTAATAGGTGATTGTCTCCTCTTCAGGGGGACTATGTTAGACACTGGGTCTGTAATAGGTGATTGTCTCCTCTTCAGGGGGACTATGTTAGACACTGGGTTTGTAATAGGTGATTGTCTCCTCTTCAGGGGGACTATGTTAGACACTGGGTCTGTAATAGGTGATTGTCTCCTCTTCAGGGGGACTATGTTAGACACTGGGTCTGTAATAGGTGATTGTCTCCTCTTCAGGGGGACTATGTTAGACACTGGGTCTGTAATAGGTGATTGTCTCCTCTTCAGGGGGACTATGTTAGACACTGGGTCTGTAATAGGTGATTGTCTCCTCTTCAGGGGGACTATGTTAGACACTGGGTTTTGTCTCCTCTTCAGGGGGACTATGTTAGACACTGGGTTTGTAATAGGTGATTGTCTCCTCTTCAGGGGGACTATGTTAGACACTGGGTCTGTAATAGGTGATTGTCTCCTCTTCAGGGGGACTATGTTAGACACTGGGTCTGTAATAGGTGATTGTCTCCTCTTCAGGGGGACTATGTTAGACACTGGGTCTGTAATAGGTGATTGTCTCTCCTCTTCAGGGGGACTACGTTAGACACTGGGTCTGTAATAGGTGATTGTCTCCTCTTCAGGGGGACTATGTTAGACACTGGGTCTGTAATAGGTGATTGTCTCCTCTTCAGGGGGACTATGTTAGACACTGGGTCTGTAATAGGTGATTGTCTCCTCTTCAGGGGGACTATGTTAGACACTGGGTCTGTAATAGGTGATTGTCTCCTCTTCAGGGGGACTATGTTAGACACTGGGTTTGTAATAGGTGATTGTCTCCTCTTCAGGGGGACTATGTTAGACACTGGGTCTGTAATAGGTGATTGTCTCTCCTCTTCAGGGGGACTATGTTAGACACTGGGTCTGTAATAGGTGATTGTCTCTCCTCTTCAGGGGGACTATGTTAGATTCTGGGTCCAAGAGCTCCAGGGGATCAGAGGGGGGGACGTCCACACCCCCTGGACCCTTAGCTCCGCCTCCCTGTCTCATGCACTGGTGACCCTCGACGAGACGTACCCTTCCCCCATCGTCATGGTGCCAGAATGGAGTCGCCATGCCAACAAGAAGCCGGTGGGTGTAATTAAAGATGTGAACTTCACAGAAAGAGGAATTGGTGTAGTAAACAACATAACACTGTTTCGTGGTGTACAGTGCATTCAGAAATTATTCAGTCCCCTTCCCTTTTTCCACATTTGGTACGTTACAGCCTTATTCTAAAATTGATTAAATTAATTTGTTTCCTCAGCAATCTACACACACAATACCCCATAATGACAAAGTGAAAACAGGTTTTTAGACATTTCAGCAAATGTAATAAAAAAAATACCTTATTTACATAAGTATTCAGACCCTTTGCTATGAGACTCGAAGTTGACCTCAGGTGCATCCTGTTTCCATTGATCATCCTTGAGATGTTTCTACAACTTGATTGGAGTCCACCTGTGGTAAATTCAATTGATTGGACATGATTTGGAAAGGCACACACCTGTCTATATAAGGTCCCACAGTTGACAGTGCATGTCAGAGCAAAAACCAAGCCATGAGATCAAAGGAATTGTCTGTAGAGCTCAGAGACAGGATTGAAAGTCCCCAAGAACACAGTGGCCTCTGTAGCTCAATTGGTAGAGCATGGCGCTTCCAACGCCAGGGTAGTGGGTTCGATCCCCGGGACCACCTATACGTAAAAATGTATGCACACATGATTGTTAGTCGCTTTGGATAAAAGCGTCTGCTAAATGGCATATTATTATTTATTATTATCATTCTTAAATGGAAGAAGTTTGGAACCACCAAGACTCTTCCTAGAGCAGGCCGCCTGGCCAAACTGAACAATCGGGGGAGAAGGGCCTTGGTCAGGGAGGGGACCAAGAACCAGATGGTCACTCTGACAGAGCTCCAGAGTTCCTCTGTGGAGATTGGAGAACCTTCCAGAAGGACAACCATCTCTGCAGCACTCCACCAATCAGGCCTTTATGGGAGAGTGGCCAGACGGAAGCCACTCCTCAGTAAAAGGCACATGACAGCCCGTTTGGAGCTTGCCAAAAGGCACCTAAAGACTATCAGACCATGAGAAGCAAGATCCTCTGGTCTGATGAAACCAAGATTGAACTATTTGGCCTGAATGCCAAGCGTCACGTCTGGAGGAAACCTGGCACCATCCCTACGGTGAAGCATGGTGTTGGCAGCATCATGCTGTGGGGATGTTTTTCAGCGGCAGGGACTGGGAGAACAGTCAGGATCAAGGGAAAGATGAACGTGCAGAGTACAGAGAGCTCCTTGATGAACACAGCCAAGACAACGCAGGAGTGGCTTCGGGACAAGTCTCTGAATGTCCTTGAGTGGCCCAGCCAGAGCCCGGACTTGAACCTGAGCGAACATCTCTGGAGAGACCTGAAAATAGCTGTGCAGCGACGCTCTCCATATGATCAGATGTTTAGTGGTGTATGTAGAGCATCTCTAGAATGGCTCTACCAGTTATGATCAATGTATATAACGAAGGAACCAAGTGGTCATAAGAATAATGTAAGAATTGAATTGATTCATTCCATGTGTTTGTGCTAACTTAACCTGTCTCAGAAATACATCACTTCACGGTCATCGTCTCTTGAGACATTTGTGTTGTTATGTGAACCTGTCTTACTTCAAGGCCGTTCTATTGACACATCAATTTCAAGGGTTCAGTTCTAAATGTAAAGTGATCTCTCCTGCAGACTGGTGCTGGCCCCTCGGCCAGAGGAAAGAAGGGGCCGTCCCACACCCCTAAACAACACAAGGACAGAGGAATAGACTTCTACTTCTCCAAGAGCAAGAACTTCTGATGGAGCAGAACTGACTGAAAAGACTGAAAGAACTGTTGGGCTTCCACAAGGCAATGGTTTGAGCCATCCCTGCTCTGGATGGATGGATGGATGGATGGATGGATGGATGGATGGATGGATGGATGGATGGATGGATGGATGGATGGATGGATGGATAGTGATGGATGGATGGATGGATGGATGGATGGATGGATGGATGGATGGATGGATGGATGGATGGATGGATAGTGATGTGTGTGTGTGGAGGTGTTTGTCTGATGAAGATTTTGTGGAACTTCATATGACCTAACCCAGGTCCTAACCCAGGTCCTAACCCAGGTCCTAACCCAGGTCCTAACCCAGGTCCTAACCCAGGTCCTAACCCTAACCCAGGTCCTAACCCTAACCCAGGTCCTAACCCTAACCCAGGTCCTAACCCTAACCCAGGTCCTAACCCTAACCCAGGTCCTAACCCAGGTCCTAACCCTAACCCTAACCCTAACCCTAACCCTAACCCAGGTCCTAACCCAGGTCCTAACCCTAACCCTAACCCTAACCCAGGACCTAACCCTAACCCTAACCCTTTCTATGAAATAGACCTAAAATACATCTGTGAAATTCAACTAAGAGTTGAGTTGACACTATAAGGGGAAGGTGTAACTGGAAACACAAAGGCCTTTAATAGGAGGGTCAACTTCCCCATTGGCCTCGTCTTTATTAGATAACTAATTAATATGAGCAGCAATTTACTGACAGGGTTCTTTCTTTCTACACCTTCATTTTGGTTTTGAGAAGCTGAATGGTGATACAAAGTTGTTGTTTTACAATAATGGGCAATATTAGATAATAATAATAATAATAATAATAATAATATAATAATTATAATATTAGTCATTTCTGTTTTATATTGCCAATGTTTCATATAATGTTTTAAATATAAATATATTTAAATAATGTATGTTTACATGTTACATGGTAGTACCTCTATTGGGTGTTTTTTACTCTCTAAAGCAGCCATATCATTATCACGGTTCATAATAAACATGTTCTGAGTTCATGATGTTTCCTATTTGTATTTATTATGGATCCCCATTAGTTCCTGCCAAGGCAGCAGCTACTCTTCCTGGGGTTTATTATGGATCCCCATTAGTTCCTGCCAAGGCAGCAGCTACTCTTCCTGGGGTTTATTATGGATCCCCATTAGTTCCTGCCAAGGCAGCAGCTACTCTTCCTGGGGTTTATTATGGATCCCCGTTAGTTCCTGCCAAGGTAGCAGCTACTCTTCCTGGGGTTTATTATGGATCCCCATTAGTTCCTGCCAAGGCAGCAGCTACTCTTCCTGGGGTTTATTATGGATCCCCATTAGTTCCTGCCAAGGCAGCAGCTACTCTTCCTGGGGTTTATTATGGATCCCCATTAGTTCCTGCCAAGGCAGCAGCTACTCTTCCTGGGGTTTATTATGGATCCCCGTTAGTTCCTGCCAAGGTAGCAGCTACTCTTCCTGGGGTTTATTATGGATCCCCATTAGTTCCTGCCAAGGCAGCAGCTACTCTTCCTGGGGTTTATTATGGATCCCCATTAGTTCCTGCCAAGGCAGCAGCTACTCTTCCTGGGGTTTATTATGGATCCCCATTAGTTCCTGCCAAGGCAGCAGCTACTCTTCCTGGGGTTTATTATGGATCCCCATTAGTTCCTGCCAAGGCAGCAGCTACTCTTCCTGTGGTTTATTATGGATCCCCATTAGTTCCTGTCAAGGCAGCAGCTACTCTTCCTGGGGTTTATTATGGATCCCCATTAGTTCCTGCCAAGGCAGCAGCTACTCTTCCTGGGGTTTATTATGGATCCCCATTAGTTCCTGCCAAGGCAGCAGCTACTCTTCCTGGGGTTTATTATGGATCCCCATTAGTTCCTGCCAAGGCAGCAGCTACTCTTCCTGGGGTTTATTATGGATCCCCATTAGTTCCTGCCAAGGCAGCAGCTACTCTTCCTGGGGTTTGTTATGGATCCCCATTAGTTCCTGCCAAGGCAGCAGCTACTCTTCCTGGGGTTTATTATGGATCCCCATTAGTTCCTGCCAAGGCAGCAGCTACTCTTCCTTGGGTTTATTATGGATCCCCATTAGTTCCTGCCAAGGCAGCAGCTACTCTTCCTGGGGTTTATTATGGATCCCCATTAGTTCCTGCCAAGGCAGCAGCTGCTCTTCCTGGGGTTTATTATGGATCCCCATTAGTTCCTGCCAAGGCAGCAGCTGCTCTTCCTGGGGTTTATTATGGATCCCCATTATTTCCTGCCAAGGCAGCAGCTACTCTTCCTGGGGTTTATTATGGATCCCCATTAGTTCCTGCCAATTTTTAAAACTTTACAATACAGCCGTGGTCAAACGTTTTGAGAACTACACAAGTATTGGTCTTCACAAAGTTCACTGCTTCAGTGTTATGAGATATTTTTGTCAGATGTTACTATGGTATACTGAAGTATAATTACAAGCATTCCATAAGTGTCAAAGGCTTTTATTGACAATTACATTAAGTTTATGCAAAGAGTCAATATTTGTAGTGTTGACGCTTCTTTTTCAAGACCTCTGCAATCCGCCCTGGCATGCTGTCAATTAACTTCTGGGCCACATCCTGAATGATGGCAGCCCATTCTTGCATAATCAATGCTTGGCGTTTGTCAGAATTTGTGGGTTTTTGTTTGTCCACCCGCCTCTTGAGGATCGACCACAAATTCTCAATGGGATTAAGGTCTGGGGAGTTTCCTGGCCCAAAATGTCGATGTTTTGTTCCCCGAGCCACTTTGTTATCACTTTTGCCTTATGGCAAGGTGCTCCATCATGCTGGAAAAGGCATTGGTCGTCACCAAACTGTTCTTGGATGGTTGGGAGAAGTTGCTCTTGGAGGATGTGTTGGTACCATTCTTAATTCATGGCTGTGTTCTTAGGCAAAATTGTGAGTGAGCCCACTCCCTTGGCTGAGAAGCAACCCCACACATGAATGGTCTCAGGATGCTTTACTGTTGGCATGACACAGGACTGATGGTAGCGCTCACCTTGTCTTCCAGATGCCCCAAACAATCGGAAAGAGGATTCATCAGAGAAAATGACTTTACCCCAGTCCTCAGCTGTCCAATCCCTGTACCTTTTGCAGAATATCAGTCTGTCCCTGATGTTTTTCCTGGAGAGAAGTGGCTTCTTTGCTGCCCTTCTTGACACCAAGCCATCCTCCAAAAATATTAGCCTCACTGTGCATGCAGATGCACTCACACCTGCCTGCTGCCATTCCTTAGCAATCTCTGCACTGGCGTTGCCCCGATCCTGCAGCTGAATCAACTTTAGGAGACGGTCCTGGCGCTTGCTGGACTTTCTTGGGCGCCCTGACGCCTTCTTCACAACAATTGAACCTCTCTCCTTGAAGTTCTTGATGATCCGATAAATAGTTGATTTAGGTGCAATCTTACTAGCAGCAATATCCTTGCCTGTGAAGCCCTTTTTGTGCAAAGCAATGATGACGGCACGTGTTTCCTTGCAGGTAACCATGGTTAACAGAGGAAGAACAATGATTTCAAGCACCACCCTCCTTTTAAAGCTTCCAGTCTGTTATTCTAACTCAATCAGCATGACAGAGTGATCTCCAGCCTTGTCCTTGTCAACACTGTGTTAACGAGAGAATCACTGACATGATGTCAGCTGGTCCTTTTGTGGCAGGGCTGAAATGCAGTGGAAATGTTTTTTGGGGATTAAGTTCATTTTCATGGCAAAGAGGGACTTTGCAATTAATTGCAATTCATCTGATCACTCTTCATGACATTCTGGAGTATATACATTTTAAAAACATTACAATACATTCGGAACAGATTTCACAACACTTTTCATTTCAGGCCTCTACTTTACTATCACATAACTACAACACAAAATCCATGTGTACGTGTGTGTATAGTGCGTATGTTATCGTGTGTGTGTGTGTGTATGAATGTGTCTGTGCCTATGTTTGTGTTGCTTCACAGTCCCCGCTGTTCCATAAGGTGTATTTTTAATTTTTTTAAATCTAATTTTACTGCTTGCATCAGTTACTTGATGTGGAATAGAGTTCCATGTTGTCATGGCTCTTTGTAGTACTGTGCGCCTCCCATAGTCTGTTCTGGACTTGGGGACTGTGAAGAGACCTCTGGTGGCATGTCTTGTGGGGTATGCATGGGTGTCCGAGCTGTGTGCCAGTAGTTTAAACAGACAGCTCGGTGCATTCAACATGTCAATACCTCTCATAAATACAAGTAGTGATGAAGTCAATCTCTCCTCCACTTTGAGACAGGAGAGATTGACATGCAAATTATTAATGTGTGCATTCAAGGGCCAGCCGTGCTGCCCTGTTCTGAGCCAATTGCAATTTTCCTAAGTCCCTCTTTGTGGCACCTGACCACATGACTGAACGGTAGTCTAGGTGCGACAAAACTAGGGCCTGTAGGACCTGCCTTGTTGATAGTGTTGTTAAGAAGGCAGAGCAGCGCTTTATTATAGACAGACTTCTCCCCATCTTAGCTACTGTTGTATCAATATGTTTTGACCTTGACAATTTACAATCCAGGGTTACTCCAAGCAGTTTAGTCACCACAACTTGCTCAATTTCCACACTATTCTTTACAAGATTTAGTTGAGGTTTTGGGATTAGAGAATGATTTGTACCAAAAACAATGCTTTTAGTTTTTGTAATATTTAGGACTAACTTATTCCTTGACACCCATTCTGAAACTAACTGCAGCTCTTTGTTAAGTGTTGCAGTCATTTCAGTCGCTGTAGTAGCTGACATGTATAGTGTTGAGTCATCCGCATACATACACACTGGCTTTATTCAAAGCCAGTGTTGCATGTCGTTAGTAAAGATTGAAAAAAGTAAGGGGCCTAGACAGCTGTCCTGGGGAATTCCTGATTCTACCTGGATTATGTTGGAGAGGCTTCCATTAAAGAACACCCTCTGAGTTCTGTTAGACAGGTAACTCTTTATCCACAATATAGCAGGGGGTGTAAAGCCATAACACATACATTTTTTCGACAGCAGACCTACGATCGCTAATGTTAAAAGCCACACTGAAATTGTTGTAAAAAATTATTTGTCCTCAGTCAAACACAAAGTAATTTCAGAGTTTTTGTAGAATTAAGATAGACTTTATTACAATCAATATAGCGGAGTTGTTCTGCAGCATCTAACTTTCCACCTCTCAGCTCTGTTTATATTGTCATTTTACATTTTTAGCTTAATCCCTCCCTCTTTGGTTCCTCCACCACTGTCTCCAGTTTTCTTCTTGACCGCTCTGCCCACTTCCTTAATGGCGGTATCTGACTTCTCTCCCTTCTAGTTCCGTGTCTGGAAACAATAGTGGTGGGACCAAGCCCTGTCATGCAAAAATAACAGAGCCCTTTCCTGGCTCCGTTCCGACCCCCTAATTGATTCCCAAACCTATCAATCAATACTTAAACATGGCTTAAAACATGGCAGGCCCATAATCAATTTCTCAAACATATACAAGTCTCCTCCCTCTGTACCACCCAGTCCCAATGCCCGTCATGCTGTGATTAACCATGTTTAGTCTGAACTCTGTTCAACCCTGGTTCCGTTCCAGGACTATGCCTGAGGAGAGAGGCAAAGGGCAACAGTCTGGTTTCAGTCACTGATAAGGCAGGACAGCTGTGGATTAGGGAGGAGCGAGGAATTTGTCCCGAAGACAGGTTGGATGAAAAGAGAATCAACAGTCCTATTTCCCACATATACCAGGCAGGGCAGTGACTACACCAGGGAGAGGAACCAATTAAGTTATTGTCTAGCAACAGAGATGTACCCATGTTTAACCCTGGCTCCGTGTTCGTCATATTGTGATTAACTATGTTTATCTTATAGTCTACTGAGTCTGAAGAGATTTAACTATAGTCTACTGAAAAATCCCAATCAAAGTCTAACAAAACAAAACAAACTGCCCCCACAGTCAGGGTCAGGGTTAGGACCTGGGTCAGGGTTAGGACCTGGGTCAGTGTTAGGACCTGGGTCAGGGTTAGGACCTGGGTCAGGGTCAGGGTTAGGACCTGGGTTAGGGTTAGGACCTGGGTCAGGGTTAGGGTCAGGGTTAGGACCTGGGTTAGGGTTAGGGTTATGACCTGGGTCAGGGTCAGGGTTAGGACCTGGGTCAGGGTTAGGGTTAGGACCAACTGGTCATGGGTCAGGGTCAGGGTTAGGACCAACTGGTCATGGGTTAGGGTCAGGGTTAGGACCAACTGGTCATGGGTTAGGGTTAGGGTTAGGACCTGGGTTAGGGTTAGGGTTATGACCAACTGGTCATGGGTCAGGGTCAGGGTTAGGACCAACTGGTCATGGGTCAGGGTTAGGGTTAGGACCTGGGTCAGGGTCAGGGTTAGGGTTAGGACCAGGGTCAGGGTTAGGACCTGGGTCAGGGTCAGGGTTAGGACCTGGGTTAGGGTTAGGGTTAGGACCTGGGTCAGGGTCAGGGTTAGGACCTGGGTCAGGGTCAGGGTTAGGACCTGGGTCAGGGTTAGGGTCAGGGTTAGGACCTGGGTCAGGGTTAGGGTCAGGGTTAGGGTCAGGGTCAGGGTTACAGCCCCCACAGTCTTTTTTTATCATCCATTCCTCTCAGCCAATCATCAGTCATTTGTGTAAATGCTGTGATTGTTGAATGTCCTTCCCTATAAGCGTGCTGAAAGTCTGTTGACAATTTGTTCACTGTAAAATAACATTGTATCCAGGCCTGAGGGCACACATTCCTAATTTAATAGGCTTAAATTTAAGATATGGCAAATAGGAGTGGCAATATCGTCCGCTATTATCCACAGTAATTTTCCATCCAAGTTGTCAGACCTCGGTGGCTTGTCATTGTTGATAGACAACAATACTTTTTTCACCTCTTCCAAATTCACTATACAGAATTCTAAATTACAATGCTTGTCTTTCATAATTTGGTCAGATATACTTGGATGTGTAGTGTCAGCGTTTGTTGCTGGCATGTCATGCCTAAGTTTGGTAATCTTGCCTATGAAAAATTCATTAATGTCAGTTGGTTTTGTGATGAATGAGCCATCTGATTCAATGAAATTGAGCGGAGTTTGCCTTTTTTCCCCAAATGTCATTTAAGGTGCTCCAAAGCTTTTTACTATCAGGTTGCAGGCACTGGTTACAGTTTGAAGCTTTCTCTTGAGTGGGCAGCCTGATGAAAGCCAGTCAATATTTAAATCACCCAGAAAATATACCCCTCTGTTGATATCACATACATTATCAAGCATTTCACACATGTTATCCAGATACTGACTGTTAGCACTTGGTGGTCTATAGCAGCTTCCACCAGAATGGGCTTTAGGTGAAGCAGATGAACCTGTAGCCATATTACTTCAAAAGTATTTAACATGAGATCCTCTCTAAGCTTTACAGGAATGTGGTTCTGAATATAAACAGCAACACCTCCCCCATTGGCATTTCTGTATTTTCTGTAAATGTTATAACCTTGAATTGCTACCAATGAATCATGTATTATCTAAGTGAGTTTCAGAGATAGTCATCTGTTACTAGCAAGTTATTAATTTCATTAACCTTTTTTCTTAAGCTACATATGTTAACGTGGGCTATTTTGAACACTTTTCTGGGATGCTTGCTTGTTTTCATTGCTTTACTGGGAAGCTTAACAGAGGTAGACATGCTCATGTTATTTATGTTAGTGCAGGGTGAGCTGCACACAGTGGACTTCCTCCTAGGGCACACTGCCTCAGTGCTAATCTGGTTCATAGGCACATGATTACTGCATCCAATAGCTGTAGGATCAGCAGCGGCGTTCAAGGCAGTTAGAGGGACATAAATTAGGTTATTTACATTGTGTCTACCAATGCCCCTGGTATAATGTACATTTGCTAAAGCATTATGATGACTCAGCAGCACAATGGTACAGATTAACTGAGCTGAGCTTGGGTCATTGATAAGTCATTGTCTCAACGCATCCCTATAGTGCTGTGAAAGGATCCAAGAACCCAAATTGTTTGGGTGGATCACATCCTCCTTATAAAAATGTGTTGTGTTTCCAAAAGTTATCGAAATTGTCAACAAAAGTTACACCCATTGAGCTGCAATAATCACGTAGCCAGTTGTGAAGAGAGAGAATACTGCTAAAGCGTTCAATGCCACGATTCAGAGAGGGCACAGGGCCAGATATGATGGGTGTTTTGTTAGTGTCTAGCGGAGAGTCAATCAGCTCTTTGAAATCCAGTTTCAACTGTTCAGAGCTGCCCTTCATAATGTCATTAAAACCCACATGGACTCCGATAGAATCGATGTCCATGTCCTGACGTAGTACATTCGGGAGCAACTTAGTAATGTCATTTACTTGAGCTCCAGGATAGGACATTGTTTTTGCACCAGGAACAGTCACATTTCTTACCATGGAGCTGCCCAAAATCACAGCTGGTGAGAAGGACGAGGAAATCCGCCCACTCCCATGCTTCACAGGATTCGGAGAACCCTTTAAGGACGGGCGAGAGGCAGGATACCTTGAGCCAGGGGAAATGGCGACTGTGCCTGAATCTGAAGGTGCGGCAAGTGAAGTGTGTGACAATGAATGGAAAATAGTGAAATCAAAGAATGGAACAAAACTAGCAAAAGTTGTAGTAGAAGACAAGGACCTGTCCCATAATGTCCCATAATTTCCTATTGGACTGCGTTTTTTTGGACAAGGAGATTCATTTGGGAAATCCATTCGTAATATCGAGGACTGTGAAGAAAGCAGTGGGAATGGTGGATTCAATCAAGGTGACTAGAAGCAGCCTTGTTTTGGTCAATTGTGTTGATGAAGAACAGTAGAAGTGTGCACTGGATCTGGCAAAATTGTCCACGTCAGAAGTAACCTGTATTGATCTTCGGAGCAGGGCACCTGCCAAAGGAGTAAGTCGGATATACTGTAGATGATGAGTACCTTAGTCAGAAAATCCCAGGAGTGGTCAGTGCACGTCACCTGACCCGTATGGTAAATGGAAGGAAGGAGAAAAGCCTGTTTATTATTGTTGTTTGAGTGAATATGTGAAGCTTGGATATTTTTTTATTTATTTAACCTTTATTTAACCAGGTAAGCTAGTTGAGAACAAGTTCTCATTTACAACTGCGACCTGGCCAAGATAAAACAAAGCAGTGTGATAAAAACAACAACACAGAGTTACATATGGAATAAACAAAACATACAGTCAAAAACACAATAGAAAATCTATATACAGTGTGTGCAAATGTAGTAAGTTATGGAGGTAAGGCAATAAATAGGCCATAGTGCAAAATAATTACAATTGAGTATTAACACTGGAGTGATAGATGTGCAGAAGATGATGTGCAAATAGGGATACTGGGGTGCAAATGAGCAAAATAAATAACAATATGGGGATGAGGTAGTTGGGTGGGCTAATTTCAGATGGGCTGTGTACAGGTGCAGTGATCGGTAAGCTGCTCTGACAACTGATGCTTAAAGTTAGTGAGGGAGATAAGAGACTCCAGCTTCAGAGATTTTTGCAGTTCGTTCCAGTCATTGGCAGCAGAGAACTGGAAGGAATGGCGGCCAAGGGAGGTGTTGGCTTTGGGGATGACCAGTGAGATATACCTACTGGAGTGCATACTACGGGTGGGTGTTGCTATGGTGACCAATGAGCTAAGATAAGGCGGGGATTTGCCTAGCAGTGATTTATAGATGACCTGGAGCCAGTGGGTTTGGCGCCGAATATGTAGTGAGGGCCAGCCAACAAGAGCGTACAGGTCACAGTGGTGGGTAGTATATGGGGCTTTGGTGACAAAACGGATGGCACTGTGATAGACTACATCCAATCTGCTGAGTAGAGTGTTGGAGGCTATTTTGTAAATGATATCGCCGAAGTCAAGGATGGGTAGGATAGTCAGTTTTATGAGGGCATGTTTGGCAGCATGAGTGAAGGAGGCTTTGTTGCTAAATAGGAAGCCGATTCTAGATTTAACTTTGGATTGGAGATGCTTAATGTGAGTCTGGAAGGAGAGTTTACGGTCTAACCAGACACCTAGGTATTTGTAGTTGTCCACATATTCTAAGTCAGACCCACCGAGAGTAGTGATTCTAGTCGGGCGGGCGGGAGCCAGCAGCGTTCGATTGAAGAGCATGCATTTAGTTTTACTAGCGTTTAAGAGCAGTTGGAGGCTACAGAAGGAGTGTTGTATGGCATTGAAGCTCGTTTGGAGGTTTGTTAACGCAGTGTCCAATGAAGGGCCAGTTGTATACAAAATGGTGTCGTCTGCGTAGAGGTGGATCTGAGAGTCACCAGCAGCAAGAGCGACATCATTGATATACACAGAGAATAGAGTCAGCCCGAGAATTGAACCCTGTGGCACCCCCATAGACTGCCAGAGGTCCAGACAACAGGCCCTCCAATTTGACACATTGAACTCTATCTGAGAAGAAGTTGGTGAACCAGGCGAGGCAGTCATTTGAGAAACCAAGGCTATTTAGTCTGCCGATAAGAATGCGGTGATTGACAGAGTCGAAAGCCTTGGCCAGGTCGATAAAGACGGCTGCACAGTACTGTCTATTATCGATCGCAGTTATAATATCGTTTAGGACCTTGAGCGTAGCTGAGGTGCACCCATGACCAGCTCGGAAACCGGATTGCATAGCGGAGAAGGTACGGTGGGATTCGAAATGGTTGGTGATCTGTTTGTTAACTTGGCTTTCAAATACTTTCGAAAGGCAGGGCAGGATGGATATAGGTCTGTAACAGTTTGGATCTAGAGTGCCACCCCCTTTGAAGAGGGGGATGACCGCGGCAGCTTTCCAATCTTTGGGGATCTCAGACGATACGAAAGAGAGGTTGAACAGGCTAGTAATAGGGGTTGCGACAATTTCGGCGGCTAATTTTAGAAAGAAAGGGTCCAGATTATCTAGCCCAGCTGATTTGTAGGGGTCCAAATTTTGCAGCTCTTTCAGAACATCAGCTGTCTGAATTTGGGTGAAGGAGAAGCCGGGGGGGGCATGGGCAAGTTGCAGCGGAGGGTGCAGAGCTGGTGGCCGGGGTAGTGGTAGCCAGATGGAAAGCATGGCCAGCCGTAGTAAAATGCTTGTTGAAATTCTCGATTATTGTAGATTTATCGGTGGTGATAGTGTTTCCTAGCCTCAGTGCAGTGGGCAGCTGGGAGGAAGTGCTCTTATTCTCCATGGACTTTACAGTGTCCCAAAACTTTTTGGAGTTAGTGCTACAGGATGCAAATTTCTGTTTGAAAAAGCTACCCTTTGCTTTCCTAACTTGTGTATATTGGTTCCTGACTTCCCTGAAAAGTTGCATATCGCGGGGGCTGTTTGATGCTAATGCAGTACACCACAGGATGTTTTTGTGCTGGTTAAGCGCAGTCAAGTCTGAGGTGAACCAGGGGCTATATTTGTTCTTAGTTCTGCATTTTTTGAATGGGGCATGCTTATTTAAGATGGAGAGGAAAGCACTTTTAAAGAACAACCGGGCATCCTCTACTGACGGAATGAGTTCAATATCCATCCAGGATACCCAGGCCAGGTCAATTAGGAAGGCCTGCTCGCTAAAGTGTTTTAGGGAGCGTTTGACAGTGATGAGGCGTGGTCGTTTGACCGCGGACCCATTACGGACGCAGGCAATGAGGCAGTGATCGCTGAGATCCTGGTTGAAGACAGTGGAGGTGTATTTAGAGGGTTAATTAGTCAGGATGATATATATGAGGGTGCCCATGTTTACGGATTTAGGGTTGTACCTGGTAGGTTCCTTGATAATTTGTGTGAGATTGAGGGCATCTAGTTTAGATTGTAGGATGGCCGGGGTGTTAAGCATATCCCAGTTTAGGTCACCAAGTAGTACGAACTCTGAGGATAGATGGGGGGCAATCAATTCGCATATGGTGTCCAGGGCACAACTGGGGGCTGAGGGGGGTCTGTAGCAAGTGGCAACAGTGAGATACTTATTTCTGGAAAGGTGGATTTTTAGAAGTAGAAGCTCAAACTGTTTGGGCACAGACCTGGATAGTACGATAGAGCTCTGCAGGCTATCTCTATAGTAGATTGCAACTCCACCCCCTTTGGCAGTTCTATCTAGACAGAAAATGTTGTAGTTGGGGATGGAAATTTCAGAATCTTTGGTGGCCTTCCTAAGCCAGGATTCAGACACTGCTAGAACATCAGGGTTGGCGGAGTGTGCTAACGCAGTGAATAACTCAAACTTGGGGAGGAGGCTTCTGATGTTAACATGCAAGAAACCAAGGCTTTTACGGTTATAGAAGTCAACAAATGATAAAGCCTGGGGAGTAGGAGTGATTGTTATGATGAGTTTCTGGTATTGAGAAGTTCAAGATGCAAGAATTTACTTAGACATTCTGTGGAGATTTTATACCAAGTATTTATTGGATCACGAGCTCGTGGGTTCATCTAACAAACGGACATGGCTTTGCCCTTCGTCAGTTGAACTAACTTGAACAAAGGAAACACTCTACCTTCTATTACCCTCTTCCTGGCATACATCTGGTAAGTCTCCATGGGCACTCCCTGTCTTTGATGTTCATCACTCTTTACCCAAGTCACTATCCTGCCCATCACTCATGCTATCCTAAACATCACTAATCTACCTTGACACAACTTCAAGGAGTTTGACAAAATCCCTCCTGAGATGTGTGCAAACCTGGTGGCCAACTACAAGAAACGTCTGACCTCTGTGATTGCCAACAAGGGTTTTGCCACCAAGTACTAAGTCATGTTTTGCAGAGGGGTCAAATACTTATTTCCCTAATTAAAATGCAAATCAATTTATAACATTTTTTACATGTGTTTTTCTTGATTTTTTTGTTGTTATTCTGTCTCTCACTGTTCAAATAAACCTACCATTAAAATTATAGACTGATCATTTCTTTGTCAGTGGGCAAACGTACAAAATCAGCAGGGGATCAAATCTTTTTTTCCCTCACTGTAATTAACTACTATATATTCATGATAATAATCTATGTAGTCAAAATCTTATTTTTTATATATAAAGAAAAATCCCACACAGACATCCCCCCCCTTTTAAAATGACCCCTTTTTCTGAGCCATGCAACCAAGAAAACATACACAGAAATACATTAACATAATGATATCAACAATACACAATCATTATATATAACCATTACTAAGTCACATGAATATTATAATCTATTCACATGAATGTAAAAATAACAAAAACGTCCATCTTCATCATCCATTTCCCTGGTCACAAGGGGCTCTATCTGATCCACTGAGATCGCCATCTACTATCCTGTTCCACCTCTACGATCCTGTTCCACATCTACGATCCTGTTCCACCTCTACGATCCTGTTCCACCTCTACGATCCTGTAAACCTTCAATTACAGTTCCACCTAAACATTCCTTGTCCTCAATCAACATTATCCATGGACTCTAAACTGGAATAACACAACATTAAATAATAATTATTCCTCTCCCTCCTTGTATTAACATTAACTGCTACATCTCTAACTGTAAGCACATGCATGTTAGTAATCGTTTGTACAGATCTTAAAATCCATCCCCGAAAAATGTGAAAACACCCCATAACTATGGCTGTAATAATGACTATGGCCACTAGAGGACATGGAATGCTGCCATCCATGTTCCTATGGAATTACCACTAACAAAAACTTTGAAAAGACTTCAACAGCATTCAAATGACCATATCCTCCGAATCTTACTATAATAGCATCCAATGCTATGTGATTATCAATTACACATTCTAATGATTAACATCTCAGACCCAATTCTTAAAAACCCATGATTGTTAAAATATACAATTTTCAACTCTGACTGTTTACCTAATATGACATACACATTATAACACTATTATCACTCCCTGTTAAATCATCACATCCCTAGACTATTCCTGCTTTAATAATTCAACCATAATCAGATCATATGAAAATATCATAACCCCATGATAATAACCAATTAAGTACTTTCCTATCAACATAGATATTTACCACTCTAAACATCCATATCAATATCACCCAATACTTCAAATCTATATAATTACTAATATGTTAATACTTTAACCCAATTAATCAACATATTCATGATTTCATTCACAATCCTCACCTTAACTTCCATTACAACTTTCAGAATGTATACTTATATTATCATACATTATAAACATTCCTAATTCAATTATGACTTTCCTCATGCTGATAATAAATACAGATCATTATCTCAATGCATTCTCTTAATACTATTAATTTAGCAGTGTATATACCTACTACCCAAATTATCAAATTTAGATCAATCCAATTTTATTATCAACAAGCAACCCCTTTATTCCTCCCGGCACTTAAATCTTCTGGCGTCTCTTCATTATGTTCTTCAGACAGCTTCATAGTTCAAAATGACTTGCCCATGACAATGTCACAACTACAATGTTTCATTTGATTCACCACCAACTCCACAACCTCAATGTCATTTCCATTTGCCAACCATTATACCAACAACATGAGAAATGTTGCATTTGAACAGATCTTTCTCCATTCTCACTCAATGGTGAACTCCTTTCCCACTCCTTCGATATAAAAACATGAGAAAATCCTTTGATATCTTCGATTGGTTGTTGTAGACCAGTTGCATGTAGAAATGGTATTTTACTAAAACATCTTCAGCGCCTCTGATATTCATCTTCAGCCGGTTCATAGTTTGTTACTTTTACTTATTTAGGTTCACACCATGCTAGGCCAAATTATCCCTACTATGCATTAAGATACCATCTGTATTTACCTCACTAGAAGACAAAAATACAACAGTTTAATTGATTTCATTTCTAAACCAATAACTCCATATAAACATTCACCGTATGACAAATTATTATGCTTTAACAATTATTCCTAATACCAATTCCTAATATACTTCCCAATTTCTATTAGATAAACCTTTTAAATACATATAACCGAATGGAATGACAGCAAGTTGATTCCTGAAAAATCTGGAAAATCTGGAAATTATTGGAGGTCTATAGCTCTGTTCCTCCACTGAGGTAATCAGCCATAACCCACATCTCATCAGTATCATTCCTCAAACATCGTCCTCCATCACCTGATAATTATCATCAACAGTATCGTCATCTCTAATCGCCAGTTTCCTCGTAGCCATCTGTTGGTTGACCTGATACCTGTTCAATCTCCCCTCTATCCATACCTCCGTTGGTGTAGACTGTGTGATGATGCATGAACCTTCTTCCTTCACTAGTTCTCTGATCATGCAGAGTCCTTCTCCATTTATCACCGTCTCTCTGTTGTTGTGTCCTTCTATCAGCGTACCAATATTCCCTGCTTCCAAAAACACACAGACAAAACAAAACAATGCTCTGCCGAAGCGGTGCCATCTTCCTCCTCTGCGTTAGAAAAGTCCTACAATGGTACATACAGATCTAGGAATCTCTCTCTTACTTGCCTCTGCATCAAGGTAGCCATCAACACCTATTCCTAACCTTCCCACTTGGGTGTTGTCCATCAATTACTTCCTTAATCCTTTACCACCACATAGTCTCCAAGTTGCAAAAAATGTCCAGATTCTCCTGGTAGGTCTGGCAGAGAAGCCTTCACCTTTTCGAAAGAAAGTCTGCATAACATTGTTAGTTGAGACACAGCATGCTACTTCATCCTGTCTTCTTATCAGTCCTGATAAACCTTCTAGATTAGGAGGTGCACATTCTTGCAGCTTGTTATGGTCACTAATGTCATAGAAAAGCCTCCTCTAAATTCTGCCTTATACCACCAATACATTTTCCCCTAAAACATTTAACCCATAACACATTACTTACTCCTGCTCATATTCTTAATATAATATTCAAATGTACCAATAAATCCTCTTACCATCATTACTACCCCCTTTTTTTAACACGAGTCACAACGTGATCCATGCTTTCAAAAACAAAACACCAACATTGTTTATTAAACCCTAATTAAAATTTAATTAAAATGACAACATTAGATAATACCTCAACTTACTTCTATCCCGTAAAGTAATCCAAGATTAGCTACCAACAGGTATCCCTCATTCAGGATACCTCCCTCTCTCTTTAGTTATTTTTGAGATAAGGAAATCCCCTTGCTCCTGGAATAGACATTATACATGTTGTTAACATTCAATTACAATCAATAATCCCAAAAATAGTAAGTACACACAAAGCATTGATGTTTTAAAAATATAAACCTAATGTTTCATGATCCAAAACCCACATAAAGATGTCTACTTAATCCAGACATTGCCAATTCAAGAAGGCTCAAGGTCATTGGCCACAGATAAAATAACGTCAAATCATGTTATATCTACCGTAGCTTTGATTGGACTGATCATGTCAACATCATACTTTCAAAATCTTAGCTAGCAGTCATCATCATGCATCAAGTTGGCAATCTACTGGCAAATCCTTTTCAATCTTTGTCATATGAAGAGAAATCATAGATAAAACGTATCGGTGCTCATCGGCCATAAACACTACACAACAAGTTGGAAATCGCAAATTCAACAATAAGTCCTAAGGCGTCACTGCAGCCCCGGCGTTCAATCCCATCAACGGCCGTGACCATAAATAATCTAGTCTACATGTATCACTAGTACATGTATCACTCTAGTAACATGTATCACTGCGCTGTTGAAAATGATTTCACATGATATGCCTGCTCATAAATAATCACATACAGGGAGGGGGAAAAGGATTTGATCCCCTGCTGATTAAAGGATTTGATCCACTGCTGATTTTGTACGTTTGCCCACTGACAAAGACATGATCAGTCTATCATTTTAATGGTAGGTTTATTTGAACCGTGAGAGACAGAATAACAACAAAAAAATCCAGAAAAACGCATGTCAAAATGTTATAAATTGATTTACATTTTAATGAGGGAAATACTGTATTGTTCTTTCGATTATTGAATTAACCTATTTCAAGTTATCCCTTTGGAGTGCAACATCACGTTATAAAAAAATATGCCTAAATTGGGCATGCCTTTAAGTTGGGGAATTAAAGGTATCTAGGGTTTATGTTAACTTTGATTGTGTTCGGGCCTCCCGAGTGGCGCAGTGCTAGCTGTTCCTCTAGAGATCCTGGTTCAAGTCCAGGCTCTGTCGTAGCCGGCCGCGACCGGGAGACCCATGGGGCGGCGCACAATTGGCCGAGCGTCGTCCAGGTTAGGGGAGGGTTTGGCCGGCCGGGATGTCCTTGTCTCATCGTACTCTAGCGACTCTTTGTGGCGGGCCGGTCGGTCGACTTCGGTCGTCATTTCGACAGTGTTTCCTCCGACACATTGGTGCGGCTGGCTTTCGGGTTAAGCAGTGTGTCAAGATATGGAAAATAATTTTGTAGTCTATAGCCTGTTTTAGAGAAACATCATCAAATATTGTAAGAGCTTTCATTGTCTGCTTATATGCCCCCTTTATTTATCCTATGGTTCTGACTTGGTGTACAGGGAGAACACTGTAAGAACGGCCCATGTTCTGAATTGTCTCTGTACATTTCAAAAGTGCTGAACTAATAGTTATATTGACTACGTCCGTCTCAGCTCGCTCATTAATGTCTTAATCGAAATTACGGATTGCCTCCGCTCGTCGTCCCCTTATGCCATAGTTTGTACATCTCAATTGTCAGTAGAAACCACATTTGTTTAAGCAAGTCAGCCATATCAGCTTCTTTTTTTTTTTTTATCAGTAAATGAGGCTGAATGAACTGTTCCGCTGCCAGGTGTAGCAGTGGTAAGGTGTTGGGACAGCTTTATGTAGGCACTAACAGTTTGTGGTCACTGTCATAGTGCAATGAATGTATTGTTTAGTGTTGTGTAGGGGCTTTGCCGGCATGCATCAAACAATTGGGGGAGTTTGCCCCACTAAGATTGACATGCTGAAATCACCAGAAACAAAGGAAGTGAAACCTTTCCTCTCTATAATGTATCTCTGGCATCGCACCGTAAACTGGTAAGAAGTGATCAAATTAAATGCAAATAGGGGAACACTTCCAGCAAAGGCCCTACTGCTGCCACCAGTGTAGCGGAGCGGAGGGCCTGAACCAAACTACCCTAACAACTACTACTACTAACAACTATATACAGTTGAAGTCGGAAGTTTACATACACCTTAGCCAAATACATTTAAACTCAGTTTTTCACAATTCCTGACATTTAATCCTAGTAAAAATTCCCTGTCTTAGGTCAGTTAGGATCACCACTTTATTTTAAGAATGTGAAATGTCAGAATAATAGTAGAGAGAATTATTTCTTTCAGCTTTTATTTCTTTCATCACATTCCCAGTGGGTCAGAAGTTTACATACACTCAATTAGTATTTGGTAGCATTGCCATTACATTGTTTAACTTGGGTCAAACGTTTCGGGTAGCCTTCCACAAGCTTCCCACAATAAGTTGGGTGAATTTTGGCCCATTCCTCCTGACAGAGCTGGTGTAACTGAGTCAGGTTTGTAGGCCATATAAGATATTTACTATGGTACCATGGTTAGTTATAACAGATGAAGGACATAGCCCTGCCATCACATAACTCCATAAAGAAAAAATTGTACCCATACGGTCAAAAGAAAATAGACTCAAGACAGCCTACCCTTATTGAAAGGCAACGCCCTCTCCTTCTCCCGTGGACCGAATCACAAACAGGGCTATGAACTATAAACTTGTTCATAATGATCAGTATTACAATGACCTTTAAATCATTACATTTACATTTTAGTCATTTAGCAGATGCTCCTATCCAGAGCCACTACAGTAGTGAGTCATTTAGCAGATGCTCCTATCCAGAGCCACTACAGTAGTGAGTCATTTAGCAGACGCTCTTATCCAGAGCCACTACAGTAGTGAGTCATTTAGCAGACGCTCTTATCCAGAGCCACTACAGTAGTGAGTCATTTAGCAGACACTCTGATCCAGAGCCACTACAGTAGTGAGTCATTTAGCAGACGCTCTTATCCAGAGCCACTACAGTAGTGAGTCATTTAGCAGACGCTCTTATCCAGAGACTCTACAGTAGTGAGTCATTTAGCAGATGCTCTTATCCAGAGCCACTACAGTAGTGAGTCATTTAGCAGACACTCTGATCCAGAGCCACTACAGTAGTGAGTCATTTAGCAGACGCTCCTATCCAGAGCGACGTACAGTGCATACATTTTTCATACTGTAGAATAAGACCTCACATCAGCTCTATTCATGGCATTTCTATCTGCAACGTTCGACAATGTTTGGAAACTGAACGTGGCCCTTGTATTCTACCCAGCGACAGTGCATGAAGGAAAAAACGTCCCTGATTGGTTGAAAGAAAATAAAGACATTTTACATTATTACAATATCTATATTGCCCTAGTTCTTAAAATATAATAGGTAAAAATAAATAAGATTGATGTAGATAGTTACAGTAGATTGTTGGTGGTGATGTCTTTAATAACAATAATGATTTTACCAAATTAATGATCTGACCAACATTGCAAGCAGAACGTTTACCCACCCTATGAACAGAGTAGGGTCGGGTGAAATTGGTATCATTCAGTGCAGTAATATTAAGACCTTGATCCCCAAAACAATTTATCTTAAAGTTGATGCATTGTTTTATCTTTTAATTGCTCTACTGTACTGTCTAAAGCATAGCTTGAATCCAACATACATATGTTCTAAACATTTCAGATGGTCTACATTACAGCTCTGAATCATTATCTTAAAGCCTTGTCATAAAACAAGTCATTTAATATTGGCCTGAAAGACATTGACGACAATTCCAACACATTTGAACTCCTGCCCCGTTAGCAAAAAAAATAAAAAATTCCAACCCAAAATGTTTATTCTCTAATATTACAGCTCTTTTAAAAACAAGCGTATTTCTTTCCATGTAATATATTGTATATCAAGCATTCAATATCTTTATCTAACAGCAAATAAGACTTCCTCTGGTCAATGGATCATCATGTAATTAAAACCAACACTCCTTGGTCTCACAATATGATCAATTTTCTTTATAAACTGTAAAGCCAAAAACCTTGAGCTATGTGCTCTTTAAAAAAACATACTGCCGCCCATGCACCATGAATGCACCCAGCACTGCATGGGGGTGCATCGAATGTACAGTACTCCTGAATCCCAGTCTTCAGAGATGACCCAATGGTGAGTCAGATGTATGAAATGCGCCACCTAGTGGAGAGGAGAGCGCACTGGAAGCCGATTATGAGCTAGATACTAAAAGGTGAGAAGGAACCCAGCACAGGAAATGACCATTAATGCTGACTGGCAAGTTGTTACACATCACCTTTAAATATAAAAGGGAAAAAAGAAGAGAAAAACAGGAAACAGCAAAGTGGGGTGAGAACTGAGGACTACTACTCAGTACCCAGAGAGAAACTACTGAGCAAAATGGGAGACAGAATATGGAAGATTGTTGGGGAATGAGAACCAGAGAGGTGAACATTGACAGTGTTTAAAGGACAGGGGTAGAGGAGAACAGACAGGACAGGGGTAGAGGAGAACAGACAGGACAGGGGTAGAGGAGAACAGACAGGACAGGGGTAGAGGAGAACAGACAGGACAGGGGCAAGGAGAACAGACAGGACAGGGGCAAGGAGAACAGACAGGACAGGGGCAAGGAACAGACAGGACAGGGGCAAGGAGAACAGACAGGACAGGGGCAAGGAGAACAGACAGGACAGGGGCAAGGAGAACAGACAGGACAGGGGCAAGGAGAACAGACAGGACAGGGGCAAGGAGAACAGACAGGACAGGGGCAAGGAGAACAGACAGGACAGGGGCAAGGAGAACAGACAGGACAGGGGTAGAGGAGAACAGACAGGACAGGGGTAGAGGAGAACAGACAGGACAGGGGCAAGGAGAACAGACAGGACAGGGGTAGAGGAGAACAGACAGGACAGGGGCAGAGGAGAACAGACAGGACAGGGGCAAGGAGAACAGACAGGACAGGGGCAAGGAGAACAGACAGGACAGGGGCTAGAGGAGAACAGACAGGACAGGGGCAAGGAGAACAGACAGGACAGGGGCAAGGAGAACAGACAGGGACAGGGGTAGAGGAGAACAGACAGGACAGGGGAAAGGAGAACAGACAGGACAGGGGCAAGGGAGAACAGACAGGGGACAGGACAGGGGCAAGGAGAACAGACAGGACAGGGGCTAGAGGAGAACAGACAGGACAGGGGCAAGGAGAACAGACAGGACAGGGGCAAGGAGAACAGACAGGACAGGGGCAAGGAGAACAGACAGGACAGGGGCAAGGAGAACAGACAGGACAGGGGCAAGGAGAACAGACAGGACAGGGGCAAGGAGAACAGACAGGACAGGGGCAAGGAGAACAGACAGGACAGGGGTAGAGGAGAACAGACAGGACAGGGGCAAGGAGAACAGACAGGACAGGGGCAAGGAGAACAGACAGGACAGGGGCAAGGAGAACAGACAGGACAGGGGTAGAGGAGAACAGACAGGACAGGGGCAAGGAGAACAGACAGGACAGGGGCAAGGAGAACAGACAGGACAGGGGCAAGGAGAACAGACAGGACAGGGGCAAGGAGAACAGACAGGACAGGGGCAAGGAGAACAGACAGGACAGGGGCAAGGAGAACAGACAGGACAGGGGTAGACAGGGGTAGAGGAGAACAGACAGGACAGGGGCAAGGAGAACAGACAGGACAGGGGCAAGGAGAACAGACAGGACAGGGGCAAGGAGAACAGACAGGACAGGGGCTAGAGGAGAACAGACAGGACAGGGGCAAGGAGAACAGACAGGACAGGGGCAAGGAGAACAGACAGGACAGGGGCAAGGAGAACAGACAGGACAGGGGCAAGGAGAACAGACAGGACAGGGGCAAGGAGAACAGACAGGACAGGGGCAAGGAGAACAGACAGGACAGGGGCAAGGAGAACAGACAGGACAGGGGCAAGGAGAACAGACAGGACAGGGGCAAGGAGAACAGACAGGACAGGGGCAAGGAGAACAGACAGGACAGGGGCAAGGAGAACAGACAGGACAGGGGTAGAGGAGAACAGACAGGACAGGGGCAAGGAGAACAGACAGGACAGGGGCAAGGAGAACAGACAGGACAGGGGCAAGGAGAACAGACAGGACAGGGGCAAGGAGAACAGACAGGACAGGGGCAAGGAGAACAGACAGGACAGGGGCAAGGAGAACAGACAGGACAGGGGTAGAGGAGAACAGACAGGACAGGGGCAAGGAGAACAGACAGGACAGGGGCAAGGAGAACAGACAGGACAGGGGCAAGGAGAACAGACAGGACAGGGGCAAGGAGAACAGACAGGACAGGGGCAAGGAGAACAGACAGGACAGGGGCTAGAGGAGAACAGACAGGACAGGGGCAAGGAGAACAGACAGGACAGGGGCAAGGAGAACAGACAGGACAGGGGCAAGGAGAACAGACAGGACAGGGGCAAGGAGAACAGACAGGACAGGGGCAAGGAGAACAGACAGGACAGGGGCAAGGAGAACAGACAGGACAGGGGCAAGGAGAACAGACAGGACAGGGGCAAGGAGAACAGACAGGACAGGGGCAAGGAGAACAGACAGGACAGGGGCAAGGAGAACAGACAGGACAGGGGCAAGGAGAACAGACAGGACAGGGGTAGGCAGAGGAGAACAGACAGGACAGGGGCAAGGAGAACAGACAGGACAGGGGCAAGGAGAACAGACAGGACAGGGGCAAGGAGAACAGGACAGGACAGGGGCAAGGAGAACAGACAGGACAGGGGCAAGGAGAACAGACAGGACAGGGGCAAGGAGAACAGACAGGACAGGGGTAGAGGAGAACAGACAGGACAGGGGCAAGGAGAACAGGACAGGACAGGGGCAAGGAGAACAGACAGGACAGGGGTAGAGGAGAACAGACAGGACAGGGGCAAGGAGAACAGACAGGACAGGGGCAAGGAGAACAGACAGGACAGGGGCAAGGAGAACAGACAGGACAGGGGCAAGGAGAACAGGACAGGACAGGGGCAAGGAGAACAGACAGGACAGGGCAAGGAGAACAGACAGGACAGGGGCAAGGAGAACAGACAGGACAGGGGCAAGGAGAACAGACAGGACAGGGGCAAGGAGAACAGACAGGACAGGGGCAAGGAGAACAGGAGGACAGGGGCAAGGAGAACAGACAGGACAGGGGCAAGGAGAACAGACAGGACAGGGGCAAGGAGAACAGACAGGACAGGGGCAAGGAGAACAGACAGGACAGGGGCAAGGAGAACAGACAGGACAGGGGCAAGGAGAACAGACAGGACAGGGGCAAGGAGAACAGACAGGACAGGGGCAAGGAGAACAGACAGGACAGGGGCAAGGAGAACAGACAGGACAGGGGCAAGGAGAACAGACAGGACAGGGGCAAGGAGAACAGACAGGACAGGGGCAAGGAGAACAGACAGGACAGGGGGCAAGGAGAACAGACAGGACAGGGGCAAGGAGAACAGACAGGACAGGGGCTAGAGGAGAACAGACAGGACAGGGGCAAGGAGAACAGACAGGACAGGGGCAAGGAGAACAGACAGGACAGGGGCAAGGAGAACAGACAGGACAGGGGCAAGGGAGAACAGACAGGACAGGGGTAGAGGAGAACAGACAGGACAGGGGCAAGGAGAGAACAGACCAGGGACAGGGGCAAGGAGAACAGACAGGACAGGGGAGAGGAGAACAGACAGGACAGGGGCAAGGAGAACAGAAGGACAGGGGGCAAGGAGACAGACAGGACAGGGGCAAGGAGAACAGACAGGACAGGGGCAGAGGAGAACAGACAGGACAGGGGCAAGGAGAACAGACAGGACAGGGGCAGAGGAGAACAGACCAGGACAGGGGCAAGGAGAACAGACAGGACAGGGGCAAGGAGAACAGACAGGACAGGGGCAAGGAGAACAGACAGGACAGGGGCAAGGGAGAACAGACAGGACAGGGGCAAGGAGAACAGACAGGACAGGGGCAAGGAGAACAGACAGGACAGGGGCAAGGAGAACAGACAGGACAGGGGTAGAGGAGAACAGACAGGACAGGGCAAGGAGAACAGACAGGACAGGGGCAAGGAGAACAGACAGGACAGGGGCAAGGAGAACAGACAGGACAGGGGCAAGGAGAACAGACAGGACGGTAGAGGAGAACAGACAGGACAGGGGCAAGGAGAACAGACAGGACAGGGGTAGAGGAGAACAGACAGGACAGGGGCAAGGAGAACAGACAGGACAGGGGCAAGGAGAACAGACAGGACAGGGGTAGAGGAGAACAGACAGGACAGGGGCAAGGAGAACAGACAGGACAGGGGCAAGGAGAACAGACAGGACAGGGGCAAGGAGAACAGACAGGACAGGGGCAAGGAGAACAGACAGGACAGGGGCAAGGAGAACAGACAGGACAGGGGCAAGGAGAACAGAAAGGACAGGGGCAAGGAGAACAGACAGGACAGGGGGCAAGGAGAACAGACAGGACAGGGGCAAGGAGAACAGACAGGACAGGGGCAAGGAGAACAGACAGGACAGGGGCAAGGAGAACAGACAGGACAGGGGCAAGGAGAACAGACAGGACAGGGGCAAGGAGAACAGACAGGACAGGGGCAAGGAGAACAGACAGGACAGGGGCAAGGAGAACAGACCAGGACAGGGGTCAGAGGAGAACAGACAGGACAGGGGCAAGGAGAACAGACAGGACAGGGGCAAGGAGAACAGACAGGACAGGGGCAAGGAGAACAGACAGGACAGGGGCAAGGAGAACAGACAGGACAGGGGCAAGGAGAACAGACAGGACAGGGGCAAGGAGAACAGACAGGACAGGGGCAAGGAGAACAGACAGGACAGGGGCAAGGAGAACAGACAGGACAGGGGCAAGGAGAACAGACAGGACAGGGGCAAGGAGAACAGACAGGACAGGGGCAAGGAGAACAGACAGGACAGGGCAAGGAGAACAGACAGGACAGGGGTAGAGGAGAACAGACAGGACAGGGGCAAGGAGAACAGACAGGACAGGGGCAGAGGAGAACAGACAGGACAGGGGCAAGGAGAACAGACAGGACAGGGGCAAGGAGAACAGACAGGACAGGGGCAAGGAGAACAGACAGGACAGGGGTAGAGGAGAACAGACAGGACAGGGGCAAGGGCAAGGAGAACAGACAGGACAGGGGCAAGGAGAACAGACAGGACAGGGGCAAGGAGAACAGACAGGACAGGGGTAGAGGAGAACAGACAGGACAGGGGCAAGGAGAACAGACAGGACAGGGGCAAGGAGAACAGACAGGACAGGGGCAAGGAGAACAGACAGGACAGGGGCAAGGAGAACAGACAGGACAGGGGTAGAGGAGAACAGACAGGACAGGGGCAAGGAGAACAGACAGGACAGGGGCAAGGAGAACAGACAGGACAGGGGCAAGGAGAACAGACAGGACAGGGGCAAGGAGAACAGACAGGACAGGGGCAAGGAGAACAGACAGGACAGGGGCAAGGAGAACAGACAGGACAGGGGCAAGGAGAACAGACAGGACAGGGGCAAGGAGAACAGACAGGACAGGGGCAAGGAGAACAGACAGGACAGGGGTAGAGGAGAACAGACAGGACAGGGGCAAGGAGAACAGACAGGACAGGGGCAAGGAGAACAGACAGCAGACAGGACAGGGGTAGAGGAGAACAGACAGGACAGGGGCAAGGAGAACAGACAGGACAGGGGCAAGGAGAACAGACAGGACAGGGGCAAGGAGAACAGACAGGACAGGGGCAAGGAGAACAGACAGGACAGGGGCAAGGAGAACAGACAGGACAGGGGCAAGGAGAACAGACAGGACAGGGGCAAGGAGAACAGACAGGACAGGGGCAAGGAGAACAGACAGGACAGGGGCAAGGAGAACAGACAGGACAGGGGCAAGGAGAACAGACAGGACAGGGGCAAGGAGAACAGACAGGACAGGGGCAAGGAGAACAGACAGGACAGGGGCAAGGAGAACAGACAGGACAGGGGCAAGGAGAACAGACAGGACAGGGGCAAGGAGAACAGACAGGACAGGGGCAAGGAGAACAGACAGGACAGGGGTAGAGGAGAACAGACAGGACAGGGGCAAGGAGAACAGACAGGACAGGGGCAAGGAGAACAGACAGGACAGGGGCAAAGAACAGACAGGACAGGGGTAGAGGAGAACAGACAGGACAGGGGCAAGGAGAACAGACAGGACAGGGGCAAGGAGAACAGACAGGACAGGGCAAGGAGAACAGACAGGACAGGGGCAAGGAGAACAGACAGGACAGGGGCAAGGAGAACAGACAGGACAGGGGCAAGGAGAACAGACAGGACAGGGGCAAGGAGAACAGACAGGACAGGGGCAAGGAGAACAGACAGGACAGGGGCAAGGAGAACAGACAGGACAGGGGCAAGGAGAACAGACAGGACAGGGGCAAGGAGAACAGACAGGACAGGGGCAAGGAGAACAGACAGGACAGGGGCAAGGAGAACAGACAGGACAGGGGCAAGGAGAACAGACAGGACAGGGGTAGAGGAGAACAGACAGGACAGGGGCAAGGAGAACAGACAGGACAGGGGTAGAGGAGAACAGACAGGACAGGGGCAAGGAGAACAGACAGGACAGGGGCAAGGAGAACAGACAGGACAGGACAGGGGCAAGGAGAACAGACAGGACAGGGGCAAGGAGAACAGACAGGACAGGGGCAAGGAGAACAGACAGGACAGGGGCAAGGAGAACAGACAGGACAGGGGCAAGGAGAACAGACAGGACAGGGGCAAGGAGAACAGACAGGACAGGGGCAAGGAGAACAGACAGGACAGGGGCAAGGAGAACAGACAGGACAGGGGTAGAGGAGAACAGACAGGACAGGGGCAAGGAGAACAGACAGGACAGGGGCAAGGAGAACAGACAGGACAGGGGCAAGGAGAACAGACAGGACAGGGGCAAGGAGAACAGACAGGACAGGGGCAAGGAGAACAGACAGGACAGGGGCAAGGAGAACAGACAGGACAGGGGTAGAGGAGAACAGACAGGACAGGGGTAGAGGAGAACAGACAGGACAGGGGCAAGGAGAACAGACAGGACAGGGGCAAGGAGAACAGACAGGACAGGGGTAGAGGAGAACAGAACAGACAGGACAGGGGCAAGGAGAACAGACAGGACAGGGGCAAGGAGAACAGACAGGACAGGGGCAAGGAGAACAGACAGGACAGGGGCAAGGAGAACAGACAGGACAGGGGCAAGGAGAACAGACAGGACAGGGGCAAGGAGAACAGACAGGACAGGGGCAAGGAGAACAGACAGGACAGGGGCAAGGAGAACAGACAGGACAGGGGCAAGGAGAACAGACAGGACAGGGGCAAGGAGAACAGACAGGACAGGGGCAAGGAGAACAGACAGGACAGGGGTAGAGGAGAACAGACAGGACAGGGGCAAGGAGAACAGACAGGACAGGGGCAAGGAGAACAGACAGGACAGGGGCAAGGAGAACAGACAGGACAGGGGCAAGGAGAACAGACAGGACAGGGGCAAGGAGAACAGACAGGACAGGGGCAAGGAGAACAGACAGGACAGGGGTAGAGGAGAACAGACAGGACAGGGGCAAGGAGAACAGACAGGACAGGACAGGGCAAGGAGAACAGACAGGACAGGGGTAAGAGGAGAACAGACAGGACAGGGGCAAGGAGAAACAGACAGGACAGGGGCAAGGAGAACAGACAGGACAGGGGTAGAGGAGAACAGACAGGACAGGGGCAAGGAGAACAGACAGGACAGGGCAAGGAGAACAGACAGGACAGGGGCAAGGAGATAACAGACAGGACAGGGGCAAGGAGAACAGACAGGACAGGGGCAAGGAGAACAGACAGGACAGGGGCAAGGAGAACAGAAAGGACAGGGGCAAGGAGAACAGACAGGACAGGGGCAAGGAGAACAGACAGGACAGGGGTAGAGGAGAACAGACAGACAGGGGCAAGGAGAACAGAACAGGACAGGGGCAAGGAGAACAGACAGGACAGCAGGGCAAGGAGAACAGACAGGACAGGGCAAGGAGAACAGACAGGACAGGGGCAAGGAGAACAGACAGGACAGGGCAAGGAGAACAGACAGGACAGGGCAAAGGAGAACAGACAGGACAGGGGTAGAGGAGAACAGACAGGACAGGGGCAAGGAGAACAGACAGGACAGGGGCAAGGAGAACAGACAGGACAGGGGCAAGGAGAACAGACAGGACAGGGGCAAGGAGAACAGACAGGACAGGGGCAAGGAGAACAGACAGGACAGGGGCAAGGAGAACAGACAGGACAGGGGCAAGGAGAACAGACAGGACAGGGGCAAGGAGAACAGACAGGACAGGGGCAAGGAGAACAGACAGGACAGGGGCAAGGAGAACAGACAGGACAGGGGCAAGGAGAACAGACAGGACAGGGGCAAGGAGAACAGACAGGACAGGGGCAAGGAGAACAGACAGGACAGGGGCAAGGAGAACAGACAGGACAGGGGCAAGGAGAACAGACAGGACAGGGGCAAGGAGAACAGACAGGACAGGGGCAAGGAGAACAGACAGGACAGGGGCAAGGAGAACAGACAGGACAGGGGCAAGGAGAACAGACAGGACAGGACAGGGGCAAGGAGAACAGACAGGACAGGGGCAAGGAGAACAGACAGGACAGGGGCAAGGAGAACAGACAGGACAGGGGTAGAGGAGAACAGACAGGACAGGGGTAGAGGAGAACAGACAGGACAGGGGCAAGGAGAACAGACAGGACAGGGGCAAGGAGAACAGACAGGACAGGGGCAAGGAGAACAGACAGGACAGGGGCAAGGAGAACAGACAGGACAGGGGCAAGGAGAACAGACAGGACAGGGGCAAGGAGAACAGACAGGACAGGGGCAAGGAGAACAGACAGGACAGGGGCAAGGAGAACAGACAGGACAGGGGCAAGGAGAACAGACAGGACAGGGGCAAGGAGAACAGACAGGACAGGGGCAAGGAGAACAGACAGGACAGGGGCAAGGAGAACAGACAGGACAGGGGCAAGGAGAACAGACAGGACAGGGGCAAGGAGAACAGACAGGACAGGGGCAAGGAGAACAGACAGGACAGGGGCAAGGAGGGAGAACAGACAGGACAGGGGCAAGGAGAACAGACAGGACAGGGGCAAGGAGAACAGACAGGACAGGGGCAAGGAGAACAGACAGGACAGGGGCAAGGAGAACAGACAGGACAGGGGCAAGGAGAACAGACAGGACAGGGGCAAGGAGAACAGACAGGACAGGGGCAAGGAGAACAGACAGGACAGGGGCAAGGAGAACAGACAGGACAGGGGCAAGGAGAACAGACAGGACAGGGGCAAGGAGAACAGACAGGACAGGGGCAAGGAGAACAGACAGGACAGGGGTAGAGGAGAACAGACAGGACAGGGGCAAGGAGAACAGACAGGACAGGGGCAAGGAGAACAGACAGGACAGGGGCAAGGAGAACAGACAGGACAGGGGCAAGGAGAACAGACAGGACAGGGGCAAGGAGAACAGACAGGACAGGGGCAAGGAGAACAGACAGGACAGGGGCAAGGAGAACAGACAGGACAGGGGCAAGGAGAACAGACAGGACAGAGGACAGGGGCAAGGAGAACAGACAGGACAGGGGCAAGGAGAACAGACAGGACAGGGGCAAGGAGAACAGACAGGACAGGGGCAAGGAGAACAGACAGGACAGGGGCAAGGAGAACAGACAGGACAGGGGCAAGGAGAACAGACAGGACAGGGGCAAGGAGAACAGACAGGACAGGGGCAAGGAGAACAGACAGGACAGGGGCAAGGAGAACAGACAGGACAGGGGCAAGGAGAACAGACAGGACAGGGGCAAGGAGAACAGACAGGACAGGGGCAAGGAGAACAGACAGGACAGGGGCAAGGAGAACAGACAGGACAGGGGCAAGGAGAACAGACAGGACAGGGGCAAGGAGAACAGACAGGACAGGGGCAAGGAGAACAGACAGGACAGGGGCAAGGAGAACAGACAGGACAGGGGCAAGGAGAACAGACAGGACAGGGGCAAGGAGAACAGACAGGACAGGGGCAAGGAGAACAGACAGGACAGGGGCAAGGAGAAGAGAACAGACAGGACAGGGGCAAGGAGAACAGACAGGACAGGGGCAAGGAGAACAGACAGGACAGGGGGAAGGAGAACAGACAGGACAGGGGCAAGGAGAACAGACAGGACAGGGGCAAGGAGAACAGACAGGACAGGGGCAAGGAGAACAGACAGGACAGGGGCAAGGAGAACAGACAGGACAGGGGCAAGGAGAACAGACAGGACAGGGGCAAGGAGAACAGACAGGACAGGGGCAAGGAGAACAGACAGGACAGGGGCAAGGAGAACAGACAGGACAGGGGCAAGGAGAACAGACAGGACAGGGGCAAGGAGAACAGACAGGACAGGGGCAAGGAGAACAGACAGGACAGGGGCAAGGAGAACAGACAGGACAGGGGCAAGGAGAACAGACAGGACAGGGGCAAGGAGAACAGACAGGACAGGGGCAAGGAGAACAGACAGGACAGGGGCAAGGAGAACAGACAGGACAGGGGCAAGGAGAACAGACAGGACAGGGGGGGCAAGGAGAACAGACAGGACAGGGGCAAGGAGAACAGACAGGACAGGGGCAAGGAGAACAGACAGGACAGGGGCAAGGAGAACAGACAGGACAGGGGCAAGGAGAACAGACAGGACAGGGGCAAGGAGAACAGACAGGACAGGGGCAAGGAGAACAGACAGGACAGGGGCAAGGAGAACAGACAGGACAGGGGCAAGGAGAACAGACAGGACAGGGGTAGAGGAGAACAGACAGGACAGGGGTAGAGGAGAACAGACAGGACAGGGGTAGAGGAGAACAGACAGGACAGGGGTAGAGGAGAACAGACAGGACAGGGGCAAGGAGAACAGACAGGACAGGGGTAGAGGAGAACAGACAGGACAGGGGCAAGGAGAACAGACAGGACAGGGGCAAGGAGAACAGACAGGACAGGGGCAAGGAGAACAGACAGGACAGGGGTAGAGGAGAACAGACAGGACAGGGGCAAGGAGAACAGAAAGGACAGGGGCAGAGGAGAACAGACAGGACAGGGGCAAGGAGAACAGACAGGACAGGGGCAAGGAGAACAGACAGGACAGGGGCAAGGAGTACAGACAGGACAGGGGTAGAGGAGAACAGACAGGACAGGGGCAAGGAGAACAGACAGGACAGGGGTAGAGGAGAACAGACAGGACAGGGGCAAGGAGAACAGACAGGACAGGGGTAGAGGAGAACAGACAGGACAGGGGCAAGGAGTACAGACAGGACAGGGGTAGAGGAGAACAGACAGGACAGGGGCAAGGAGAACAGACAGGACAGGGGCAAGGAGAACAGACAGGACAGGGGGTGATGGAAAATGGCTAAGCAAAAGCCCCCAAAATGCTGCACAGGAAATGGGTAACAACTAATTCCAACATCCCACCCTGAACAAACATAGCTTTCGATACCATTCGAAAGAGGAATTTAATATATAAACAAATTACAAATTACAAAGCAATGGTGAGGTGAACATAGTGAACATGGTGAACATGGTGAACATAGTGAACATAGTGTGATGGAATATTTTAAATAAATGGTTCTTTATTAATCATCGGCTTCCAAATAAACTAAAACTCAAAAGATTCAAACCTTTTTTTATGCATCTACAAAAAGAAAGAAAAGCAAAGCTATTTCACATCCATGATTGCTTTTTCAAATCATTGGTTTTTGGGGAGAAGAAAAAAACATGCTTCTTGATCTTTGTGAATCCATAAACTAAAGTGTCCATCTGCACATATCCACCTGTGCTCTCAGTCTGTGGTGTGTGCCGTTGTTACCATCTGACCATGCAGATTGACCCCATTCCATACAGGATGTCCAACAGCTTGTGTTTAGCATCAAAATAGTGCAGGGCCCTAACCAACAGTAAAGGCTCCTCTCCTCTCCCCATTCCCCCTCACTCTCCCCATCTCTCCTCCCCCCCTCTCCCCATCTCTCCTCCCCCCTCTCTCCTCCCCCCCTCTCCCCATCTCTCCTCCCCCCTTCCCCCAGGTCTGCATTTCCATCACTGAAAGGAAGGACCAATTTAATCTCCAAAGTGACAGGAGAACAGAGTAGGGAAAGGGAGGACATACAAACAGAACACAACAAACCTCTCTTTCAGAAAAAGAGGACCGAACCCTAGGTACTGTCTGCTTTGTTGCCGTTTGGTGATGAGGGAGATAGCAGTAGGGAGGTAGAGAAAGAGTGTTGGGGGGGGGGGGCGACAGGGGTGCTTGGTTCAGAGAGGGGGGTCCAGTGGGTGTTATTTATTGGCCGTTCCGCCCATTAGCGGAATTTCGTGGCGGGGTGACCGGGCGTCCAGATCCCATTCCTCCACCTCCACCGTAAGAGTAGAGCTTCTTATCCGCTGGCTTGAGAATCTGAAAGGAGCATATGAGGGTCTCATCCACACTCATCATGGCACCGGCATTATCAAACTCTCCACAGTAGTTAGGGGCAGAGTAACAAGCTGTCTCTTTGCAAAGAACTCGTATCCGTCTTCTACCACCTGATGTGCCCTGCATATAAGGTCCATGTCATGTTTGTGCAAAAATTTGGCCACCACGTCTGCCCCGAATGTGAAGGAGACCCCACGGTCGTTCTCGCCCCAGCCCAGGACATCTTTGTCTGGGTCGGCCCACAGCAGGTCACACAGCAGGCCCTGGTCAGGCACATCCGTGGGTCACATCACTCTGCGAACCTGCTCCATGGACTGGAGGTCTGGAGAGAGGCCTCCATGGCAGCAGCAGATCTTCTCATCTACAATCGCAGCCACGGGTAAACAGTTGAAGCAGTCTGTGAACGTCTTTCCACAGCTTGATGTTATACCGACTCTTACACTCATCATAAAAGCCATAGATATGGTTAATGGAGGCACACTCGTGGTTGCCACGCAGCAGGAAGAAGTTCTCGGGGTATTTGACCTTGTAGGCCAGAAGCAGGCAGATGGTCTCCAGGGACTGCTTCCCTCGGTCCACGTAGTCCCCTAGGAACAGGTAGAATCATCACACAATGTCTCTCGGCTTTCCAGTGAGGGCGATCAAATCACACTAGAAAGTAAGGACAGAGGTCAGAGGTCATTCAAACCCTTCAAATAAGTGTTTCTTTCTATATTAGACTAATTATTTAAAAACAGTCAAGCATTTCATACATTTTGTATCCCAGGGTTACAGTAAGTGTTCAGGACATTTATATTTCCTGTCAAAAGAATTCACGTGTTCAATTAAAACTCAGAAAATAAGGACTTCCGAAATTCCATTAGTGTGTGCCTTTAAGATACCTGGGCTCTAACCCGTGAAAACCCACTAAAACCAAATGAAATAGTCCACACAATAAATCAAACATGGTATTAACACCACTAAACAAATATTTATAACAAGTGTGTTGTGTGTGGGGATTTGCAAACCATAGGGCAAAAACAAACAAAAATGGCCAGGCCTTATTTAATTTGGGAGCTCCCTTTACGGCCGAATCCAGATACCTTTATACTTCTAAAACTGCAGAATTACCTGCTCTCCCAAGACAACAGTCTCAGGAACATTTCAAAGAGAGAGATAATGACTCCCTCCTCTCCTGGAAGAGAAAGTGTACATTTCGTTAACATTCACTATGCTACATCTTAATCAGCAACACAAAAGTTTTAATTACAAACAAAACATGATCATGATAAGTCCACTCCAATCATTAATTGTTTGTTTAAATCCACGTTTATGTACTCTTATTTAGCATGTACTACCCTTAGACACGGCAACAGATTCACTACCGTTTCTGACGGGTCTCTTATTTTAGCATGATTTTCCCATAACTACCACACCACAACACCCTTCATGTTCATGAACAAACATTTTAAAAAGGTCATTTTAGGTTTGGTAACCCCAATGGTGTCGCTTGACAGAATTGCTTCTTAAAAACTCTACTAACACTTACTCCCAATATTACTATTATTATTATATTATAACTCCAATCTAATTTCATTTTACATTTTAGTCATTTTAGCAGACGCTCTTTTTTTTTTTTTTTTTTTTTTTTTTTTTTTCAGGGGGAAGGATCAGCTTAATATTGCAGATAGATTGTATCTTCTATCAATGTAATTGTCTGCATCACTTCCAATCCCCCATATTTTTTTTTATTTTTTATATATATATATTCCCCTTTATTACTTTTCAAACCCACCATCCTTTCCCTACTTGGAGTAAATTAGTGAACAACAACGCCCAGGCCTCTACTTCCGGTCCATACTCACTATCTACACCTTATGGACAGAGTTAATTTTACAATAATTCTATATCTATATATATATATATACACATACACATACACACACACATATATATATATACACATACACATACATACACATACACATACACACATATACATATATATATATATATACATACATACATACACATATATATATATATATATATATACATACATACATACATATACATATACACATCTATTTATTTTTTTTCTCCTGAACTTCTTCTACTCTCAACCTCTCCGATCATCTTCATGATGTCCATCCGGTTTGCCTCTAAATGCCATATCTTTCTAACTGTGCTCCTTCCCAAAAGCTCCCAACATACAACCTATATATATCTTATCCAGAGCGACTTACAGGAGCAATTAGGGTTAAGTGCCTTGCTTAAGGGCACATCGACAGATTTTTCACCTAGTCGGCTCAGGGATTAGAACCAGCGACCTTTCGGTTACTGGCACAACGCTCTTACCCACTAAGCTACCTGCCGCCCTAGGGTTTCCCGTAGGGTAAAGTTAAAACACATCAGATGAAACAGCATCCCGTTAAGCAGAACAAACACCTTCTAAAATAAACAAACCCAGAACCCCTTTCTGGTAATCGTATTATTGTAACCTGCTGCATTGATTCAGTAAAAATATAAACCTGTTGATTAACAAATCTAGAACCTTCAAGTTGGTGCAGTTTCATAATAGTCCAAACTAACTCCAATCTGCATTTCGATGGGAGATAAAACAGCTCACAATGCTAGAGCCTCTTTCTGCCCACAACTTCAATTCACTGCTGTTGCAGCCTTGTATTATCATGCAATAATTAATACCCATTGACAACAATGTGTTCCACCGGATGTGTACCAAACTCACTAAAAGTGGCAGTAATAAAGCCTCTCTTGAAAAAGCCAAACCTTGACCCGGAAAATGTAAAAAAACTATCGGCCTATATCGAATCTCCCATTCCTCTCAAACATTTCAGAAAAATATGTTGCGCAGCAACTCACTGCCTTCCTGAAGACAAATAATGTATACGAAATGCTTCAGTCTGGTTTTTGACCGCATCATAGCACTGAGACTGCAGTTAAGAAGTTGGTAATTTACATTTTAATGGGGTCAGACCAAGGCTCTGCATCTGTCCTCGTGCTCCTAAACCTTAGTGCTGCATTTGGCACGATCACCACATTCTTGACACCATCGATCACCACATTCTTTTGGAGAGATTAGAAACCCTAATTGGTCTCTGCATTTGGAAAGGACGGATCCTGTTTGTTTCCAAACACAAAGTGAGAAACTCTTCCAAACTGTCTCTGCATTCAGACAGAATGGATCCTGTTTGGTTCCAAACACAAAGTGAGAAACGCTTCCAAACTGTCTCTGCATTCAGACAGAATGGATCCTGTTTGGTTCCAAACACAAAGTGAGAAACGCTTCCAAACTGTCTCTGCATTCAGACAGAATGGATCCTGTTTGGTTCCAAACACAAAGTGAGAAACGCTTCCAAACTGTCTCTGCATTCAGACAGAATGGATCCTGTTTGGTTCCAAACACAAAGTGAGAAACGCTTCCAAACTGTCTCTGCATTCAGACAGAATGGATCCTGTTTGGTTCCAAAAACAAAGTGAGAAACGCTTCCAAACTGTCTCTGCATTTAGACAGAATGGATCCTGTTTGGTTCCAAACACAAAGTGAGAAACTCTTCCAAACTGTCTCTGCATTTAGACAGAATGGATCCTGTTTGGTTCCAAACACAAAGTGAGAAACTCTTCCAAACTGTCTCTGCATTCAGACAGAATGGATCCTGTTTGGTTCAGAACACAGCTATGAAGATGCAGCACCCCCAACCCCAAACTGCTTCCCACAGGTATGAGTATGAAGATAGGGAATTTATATTGGAAGCAGTTATAGCCTATCAGACTTGTATGCGATGTCATGGCGACGTTGGCTAGCTAATCTCATGTGCATAAACACTACATCGGGTCTAACGGTCATCTTGCGCCGAACTGCACATGTGCAAGCTGTCAAATCAAAGGCACTCCTTCAATGTAAAGTTGTTTTTGATGAAAATGTATCCGTTTGTCACTTTCATGAGGTTGGAGTAATAACCTGTTAATCTACTTAAAAGATTGGCTGGAATCTAGGTTGTGCCTTTAGATTTGGAGAAAATTAACAACTATAGAAGAATTTTTCACTTCTCTCATTGACTTCTCAAACCCCAAAGCCCGGCCGTCTGATTGGTCTGTTTCACATGGGTTCCCGGAAGTCTTGCGATGTTGCGCCTCTGGGTTTGAAACTCTGTGTTCTCAGCCTTTGGATGGAGGGGTGCGACGCTATTGGTTGACTCAGCCAACCACCTGAAAATAAAGAACGATGTCCAACAGTAGAATTTAAATAGCAACCGCTAACTTATAATAATAATAATATGCCATTTAGCAGACGCTTTTATCCAAAGCGACTTACAGTCATGTGTGCATAATTTTTTTTTTTGTGTATGGGTGGTCCCGGGGGATCGAACCCACTACCTTGGCGTTACAAGCGCCATACTCTCCCAGCTGAGCTACAGAGGACTTGCGTCTATCAATAGTTGCTGGAAAGCTAGCTAGCTACCATGGTAACGGTACAGTCACAGTACCTCCAGCATTCGTTTTCATAGGAACTGTCAAAGTTAATCAAAAATAAATAATAATAATAATAATAATAATAATAATAATATGCCATTTAGCAGACGCTTTTATCCAAAGCGACTTACAGTCATGTGTGCATAAATTTTTACATGTGGGTGGTCCCGGGGATCGAACCCACTACCCTGGCGTTACAAGCGCCGTGCTCTACCAATTGAGCATGGCGCTACAAAATATAATGCAGTCTGCTAGCATTACCAAGGGTTAAGTTATTGCCCATTTTAGTAAATGCTATTTAGCTAGCTAAGTTCGTCAAAAAATATAATTTGGTAATGTTACAGTAGCATTCACTTTCAATGGGGGGAGCTGTCAGAATTACTGTCACCTGATTTGTAAAAAAATTAAAATGTTGCTAGGTAGCTATATTATTATGCCAACTAAGTTAGATAATGATGTTATAAACATGTCTAGCTTTGTATTTCTTTAGAAATTAAAATCAGTCAGTCCATGATATAGCCTAACTAAGTTAACTAATCAGCCAGTCCATGATATAGCCTAACTAAGTTAACTAATCAGTCAGTCCATGATATAGCCTAACTAAGTTAACTAATCAGTCAGTCCATGATATAGCCTAACTAAGTTAACTAATCTGTCAGTCCATGATATAGCCTAACTAAGTTAACTAATCTGTCAGTCCATGATATAGCCTGACTAAGTTAACTAATCTGTCAGTCCATGATATAGCCTAACTAAGTTAACTAATCTGCCAGTCCATGATATAGCCTAACTAAGTTAACTAATCAGCCAGTCCATGATATAGCCTAACTAAGTTAACTAATCTGTCAGTCCATGATATAGCCTAACTAAGTTAACTAATCTGTCAGTCCATGATATAGCCTAACTAAGTTAACTAATCAGTCAGTCCATGATATAGCCTAACTAAGTTAACTAATCAGTCAGTCCATGATATAGCCTAACTAAGTTAACTAATCAGCCAGTCCATGATATAGCCTAACTAAGTTAACTAATCTGTCAGTCCATGATATAGCCTAACTAAGTTAACTAATCTGCCAGTCCATGATATAGCCTAAGTTAACTAATCAGTCAGTCCATGATATAGCCTAACTAAGTTAACTAATCAGCCAGTCCATGATATAGCCTAACTAAGTTAACTAATCTGTCAGTCCATGATATAGCCTAACTAAGTTAACTAATCAGTCAGTCCATGATATAGCCTAACTAAGTTAACTAATCAGTCAGTCCATGATATAGCCTAACTAAGTTAACTAATCTGTCATGATGCTTGATTAGCCTACTTGCTTGAATACTGACTAATTTCCCAATAACACCATTTATTCTTGTAGGCTGACTGTATTAGCCTAGCTAGTTTACATTCGGTTTGCTATGTAACGCTAATTGTTTTTGCGGTAGTCTGATACATTCATCCTGATGGTTTCAGATGTTTAAAAATAACCATAAGCCCCATAAGGGAGTGGATGCGTGCGGTGGACTTCCCAACACAGGCTTCCTTATGTATTGTTACAGATAGAGAATTGTCCAATGCAGGTCCGTGGACAACTCTGCTCGGCGGCCTTCAGAGATGTGTCTGTGGATGTCACCCCAGGTGGTGAAATTAATAAAGCTTACAGGCTAAAACAACATGGATTCTCTTTTCTGATTTAGTTAAATGAGACACCATACTGTAGTTCCGTCTCTGTATTTCCCCCCTATATCTGGGCCAGCCCCTATATCTGAAGCAGGTCTCTACCAGTGGACCTGCTGGGCCAGCCCCTTATATCTGAAGCAGGTCTCTACCAGTGGACCTGCTGGGCCAGCCCCTTATATCTGAAGCAGGTCTCTACCAGTGGACATGCTGGGCCAGCCCCTATATCTGAAGCAGGTCTCTACCAGTGGACCTGCTGGGCCAGCCCCTTATATCTGAAGCAGGTCTCTACCAGTGGACATGCTGGGCCAGCCCCTATATCTGAAGCAGGTCTCTACCAGTGGACCTGCTGGGCCAGCCCCTATATCTGAAGCAGGTCTCTACCAGTGGACCTGCTGGGCCAGCCCCTTATCTGAAGCAGGTCTCTACCAGTGGACATGCTGGGCCAGCCCCTATATCTGAAGCAGGTCTCTACCAGTGGACATGCTGGGCCAGCCCCTATATCTGAAGCAGGTCTCTACCAGTGGACCTGCTGGGCCAGCCCCTATATCTGAAGCAGGTCTCTACCAGTGGACCTGCTGGGCCAGCCCCTATATCTGAAGCAGGTCTCTACCAGTGGACATGCTGGGCCAGCCCCTATATCTGAAGCAGGTCTCTACCAGTGGACCTGCTGGGCCAGCCCTTATCTCTGAAGCAGGTCTCTACCAGTGGACATGCTGGGCCAGCCCTTATCTCTGAAGCAGGTCTCTACCAGTGGACATGCTGGGCCAGCCCTTATCTCTGAAGCAGGTCTCTACCAGTGGACATGCTGGGCCAGCCCCTATATCTGAAGCAGGTCTCTACCAGTGGACCTGCTGGGCCAGCCCTTATATCTGAAGCAGGTCTCTACCAGTGGACATGCTGGGCCAGCCCTTATCTCTGAAGCAGGTCTCTACCAGTGGACCTGCTGGGCCAGCCCTTATCTCTGAAGCAGGTCTCTACCAGTGGACATGCTGGGCCAGCCCTTATCTCTGAAGCAGGTCTCTACCAGTGGACATGCTGGGCCAGCCCCTATATCTGAAGCAGGTCTCTACCAGTGGACCTGCTGGGCCAGCCCCTTATATCTGAAGCAGGTCTCTACCAGTGGACCTGCTGGGCCAGCCCCTATATCTGAAGCAGGTCTCTACCAGTGGACCTGCTGGGCCAGCCCTTATATCTGAAGCAGGTCTCTACCAGTGGACCTGCTGGGCCAGCCCAGAACAGTCAGAACAGACAGAGAAGACAGAACCAAATAGCGCTATCTTCTGTATATCAAAGATTTTATGGAGTTACAGTTCATATAAGGAAATCAGTCAATTTAAATAAATTCATTAGGCCCTAATCTATGGATTTCACATGACTGGGAATACAGATATGCATCTGTTGGTCACAGATACCTTAAAAAAAGGTAGGGGCGTGGATCAGAAAACCAGTCAGTATCTGGTGTGACCACCGTTTGCCTCATGCGGCGTGACACATCTCCTTCGCATAGAGTTGATCAGGCTGTTGATTGTGGCCTGTGGAGTGTTGTCCCATTCCTATTCAATGGTTGTGCGTAGTTGCTGGATATTGGCGGGAACTGGAACACGCTGTCGTACACGTCGATCCAGAGCATCTCAAACATGGGTGGAAGAACTGGGACATTATCAGCTTCCAGGAATTGTGTCCAGATCCTTGCGACATGGGGCCGTGCATTATCATGCTGAAACATGAGGTGATGGAGGTGGATGAATGACACGACAATGGGCTTCAGGATCTCATCACGGTAGCTCTGTGCATTCAAATCGCAATCGATAAAATGCAATTGTGTTCGTTGTCTGTAGTTTATGCCTGCCCATACAATAACCCCACCGCCACCATGGGGCACTCTGTTCACAACATTGACATCAACAAACCGCTCGCCATCTGCCCGGTACTGTTGAAACCGGGATTCATCCATGAAGAGCACAATCAATCAAATGTATTTATGAAGCCCTCACAAAGTGCTATACAGAAACCCAGCCTAAAACCCCAAACAGCAAGCAATGCAGATGTAGAAGCACAGTGGCTAGGAAAAACTCCCTAGAAAGGCAGAAACCTAGGAAGAAACCTAGAGAGGAACCAGGCTCTGAGGGGTGGCCAGTCCTCTTCTGGCTGTACTGGGTGGAGAGGAACCAGGCTCTGAGGGGTGGCCAGTCCTCTTCTGGCTGTGCTGGTGGAGATTATAAGAGTACATGGCCATTTAAGGCCAGATTGTTCTTCAAGATGTTCAAACGTTCATAGATGACCAGCAGTGTCAAATAATAATCACAGTGGTTGTAGAGGGTGCAACAGGTCAGCACCTCAGGAGTAAATGTCAGTTGGCTTTTCATAGCCGTGCATTCAGAGATCGAGACAGCAGGTGCGGTAGAGAGAGAAAGAGAGAGAGAGTCGAAAACAGCAGGTCCGGGACAAGGTAGCACGTCCGGTGAACAGGTCAGGGTTCCCTAGCCACAGGCAGAAGAGTGGAAACTGGAGCAGCAGCACGACCAGGTGGACTGGGGACAGCCAGGAGTCATCAGGCCAGGTAGTCCTGAGGCATGGTCCTAGGGCTCAGGTCCTCCGGGATGGGAAGGAGAATTAGAGGGAGCATACTTAAATTCACACAGGACACCAGATAAGACAGGAGAATTACACCAGATATAACCAACTGACCCTTGCCCCCCGGCACAGACTATTGCAACATAGATACTGGAGGCTGAGACAGGGGTGGGTCGGGAGACACTGTGGCCCCGTCCGACGATACCCCCAGACAGGGCCAACCAGGCAGGATATAACCCCACCCACTTTGCCAAAGCAGAGCCCCCACACCACCAGAGGGATATCAACAGACCACCTGTCACGGTTTCGGCCGAGGCGGCCCCTCCTCCTTGTTCGGGCAGGTTTCGGCGGTCGTCGTCTCCGGAGTACTAGCTGCCACCGCTCTATGGTTCTTGTTTGATTGGTTTTGTCTGTTTGTCACACCTGTTTTGTGTTATGTCTCAATTAGCACCCTATTTAGTTTCCTTGTTGTTAGTTAGGTGTTGTGTGGAATTGTTCCATGTCGTGTTGCTGCGCTGCATGTATTTTGGTGCGCTATTTTGTGCTTTCCTCCTTGTTTGTGTTTTAGGAGTAGATTACGCACTTGTTGATTGCGCCCGTTTGTATACTATACGCCTGTGCGCGCTTTTCTCGCCTCCGGGCTGGTTTTGGATATTTATTGTGATATCTACTAAAGTATTTTTGTTGGACTTTACTTCTGCCTCCTGCGCCTGATTCCACACCACACCTACCATAGCAACTCCTGACAGAATTACACACCACATATGGAATCAGCAGGAGCACCCACCGACATCATGGAGGAGCGTCTTCGCGGTCAAGCGGATCGAATCAACCAGATCGGGCACGCCTTGGACCACGTAATGAACACCCTCCATCGATGGGAAACCAGCGGGGTACCCACACCCCCACCTATCGCACCATCACCATCGGACAGCCCGCCCGTCCAACTACCGGAACCCAGTGGGATTCGGCTCTCGCTCCCGAGGGCGTACGACGGCACCGCTGCCGGGTGTCAGGGGTTCCTATTACAAGTGGAACTCTACCTTGCCACCATACACCCGGCGCCCTCGGGATACGAGAGCGTTGCGTTTCCGCCCTCATCTCCTGTCTCACCGGCAAGGCGTTGGAGTGGGCCAACGCCGAATGGAGGGGAATAGACGCCGCCACAGTCACCTATGCGGAGTTCTCCCGCCGCTTCCGTGCTGTCTTCGACCATCCACCAGAAGAGAAGGCGGCGGGGGAGCGTCTATTCCACCTCCGACAGGGGATGAGGAGCGCTCAAGAGTTTGCGCTGGAGTTCCGGACTCTAGCGGCCGATGCAGGGTGGAATGAGAGGGCCCTCAAAGACCACTTTAGATGTAGCCTTCGGGAGGACGTCCGCAGAGAGTTAGCGTGCAGGGATACTACACTAACATTTGACCAGCTGGTGGACATGGCCATTCGGCTGGACACCCTGCTCGCGACCCGCGGACGTCCTAGGTGGGGGCCTCCCATTCCACCCTCCAGCGCCTCCGAGCAGAGCCCGATGGAGCTTGGAGGTGCTGGCGCTAGAGGGAAGAGAGGAAGGAACCGAACCCGAGGGGGGCAGTCTCCTGCACCAACTGTGGCCGCGGAGGGCACACCGCGGCTAGGTGCTGGGGAGGGTCCCCTGTTGAGGGAGATGGCAGGTCACACATTGGGGAGTCCTCCCAGGTGAGTAGGCGCCCTACTTACCCAGAGCTTTCTGTCGTACACATTACATTACCTGTTTGTTTCCCACAGGTTGCACCTCGTTCCCAGCATAAGGCGCTAGTCGATTCAGGCGCAGCTGGGAATTTTGTAGATCGTAAATTCTGTGTTAAGTTAGGGATTCCCCTCCTTCCAGTCGATAAACCCTTCCCTGTACATGCCTTAGATAGTCGTCCGTTAGGATCTGGGTTAATTGGGGAGGTCACGGCGCCACTTAGGATGATGACGCAGGGGGGTCATGAGGAGACGATTCAACTCTATCTGATCGACTCTCCTGCGTATCCGGTGGTACTGGGGCTTCCCTGGTTGATTACCCATGATCCTACGATTTCGTTTCGTGGCGAGAGAAGGCTCTTAAAGGGTGGTCTGCTCAGTGTGAGGGGCTATGTCTGGGTGTTTCCGTAGGGGCGACCTCGGTGGAGAGCCCGAACCAGATGCCAGCACTGCACATTCCGCCTGAGTATGAGGATTTGGCACTCGTGTTTAGTAAGACCAGAGCGGCAAGGTTGCCACCTCATAGACAGGGGGATTGTGCGATAGACCTCCAGACAGGAGCTGCGCTCCCGCGGAGCCATGTGAATCCTTTGTCACAGGAGGAGAAAAGGGCAATGGAGACTTACATTGCCGAGTCTCTGAGACAGGGATACATACGGCCCTCCACTTCTCCCGCGTCCTCGAGCTTCTTTTTTGTGAAGAAAAAGGATGGAGGTTTGCGTCCGTGTATTGATTACCGCGGTCTCAATCAGGTGACTGTGAAATATAGTTATCCACTCCCGCTGATTGCGACCATGACTGAGTCATTACACGGGGCACGGTTCTTCACAAAACAAAATTGGACCTCAGGAGCGCATATAACTTGGTGCGCATTAGGGAGGGCGATGAGTGGAAGACAGCATTTAGTACTACCTCCGGCCATTACGAGTATCTCGTCATGCCATATGGGTTAATGAATGCTCCATCAGTCTTCCAATCGTTTGTAGATGAGATTTTCCGGGACATGCAGGCGCAGGGAGTAGTGGTGTACATAGATGATATTCTTGTGTACAGTTCTACTCGGGCCGAGCATGTAGCCCTGTTGCGCAGGGTATTGAGGAGACTGTTGGAGCATGACCTGTATGTCAAAGCCGAGAAATGTCTGTTCTTTCAGGAGTCAGCCTCCTTTTTGGGTTACCAGTTGTCTGCGTCAGGGGTGAGAATGGAGGTGGACCGAGTGTCCGCCGTGCGTAATTGGCAAACCCCAACTACGGTTAAAGAGGTGCAGCGGTTCTTGGGTTTTGCGAATTACTACCGAAGGTTTATCCGGGGTTTTGGACAGGTGGCAGCTCCCATAACGTCTCTCCTTAAGGGGGGTCCGGTGCGCTTGCAGTGGTCGGCTGAGGCGGACAGGGCCTATGGGAGACTGAAGGACCTGTTTACCTCGGCTCCGGTGCTGGCGCACCCGGATCCCACTTTACCCTTCCAAGTAGAGGTGGACGCGTCTGAGGCCGGTATCGGGGCAGTTCTTTCACAATGGTCCGGCACACCACCTAAGCTCCGCCCCTGTGCTTTTTATTCTAAGAAGCTCAGTCCGGCGGAGCGGAATTATGACGTAGGGGACAGGGAGCTGTTAGCCGTAGTACAGGCCCTAAAGGTGTGGAGGCATTGGCTTGAGGGGGCTCAGCACCCTTTCCTCATTCTGACCGACCACCGTAACCTGGAATACATTCGGGCAGCTAGGAGACTGAATCCTCGCCAGGCTCGATGGACTATGTTTCTCGCCCGGTTTGTGTTCAAGATCACTTACATCCCTGGGTCCCAGAACGGGAAGGCAGATGCCCTGTCCCGGCGGTATGACACAGAGGAGAGGTGCGTGGAGCCCATTCCCATACTACCGGAGTCTTGTCTGGTGGCACCGGTGGTGTGGGAGGTCGATGCGGAGATCGAGCGGGCATTAATCACCGACCCTAGCCCTCCACAGTGTCCGGTGGGTCGGACGTACGTCCCGCTCGAGGTCCGGGATCGGCTGATTTATTGGGCTCACACGTCCCCCTCCTCTGGACATCCAGGTATTGGCCGGACAGTGCACTGCCTTAGTACGAAGTACTGGTGGCCAACGTTAGCCAGGGATGTGAGGGTTTATGTCTCCTCCTGCTCAGTGTGTGCCCAGTGTAAGGCGCCCAGACACTTGCCCAGGGGTAAATTACAACCCCTGCCCGTTCCACAACGACCCTGGTCTCACCTCTCGGTGGATTTTGTTACCGACCTTCCCTCCTCACAAGGGAATACCACCATCCTGGTCGTTGTGGATCGGATCGGTTCTCGAAGGCCTGTCGTCTCCTTCCCATCCCGGGTCTTCCTACTGCCCTACAGACCGCTGAGGCTCTATTTACTCACGTCTTCCGGCATTACGGGGTACCCGAGGATATAGTGTCTGATCGAGGCCCCCAGTTTACCTCCAGAGTCTGGAGAGCCTTTATGGAACGGTTGGGGGTCTCTGTGAGCCTTACCTCGGGTTACCACCCGGAGAGTAATGGGCAGGTCGAACGAGTCAACCAGGATGTGGGTAGGTTTCTGAGGTCATATTGTCAGGGCCGGCCGGAGGAGTGGGCGAGATATGTGCCCTGGGCCGAGATGGCACAGAACTCTCTCCGCCACTCCTCCACGAGACTAACCCCTTTCCAGTGTGTGTTAGGGTACCAGCCGGTTCTGGCACCTTGGCATGAGAGCCAGATCGAGGCCCCTGCTGTGGATGAGTGGGTGCGGCGCTCGGAGGAGACGTGGAACGCTGCACACGTCCATCTGCACTGCAGCGAGCCATCCGTCGACAGAAGACGAGCGCCGACCTACACCGCAGTGAGGGGCCAGTGTACGCACCTGGAGATCGAGTCTGGCTCTCAACCAGAAACCTGCCCCTCCGCCTGCCCTGCCGGAAGCTGGGTCGGCGGTTTGTGGGGCCTTTTAAAGTCCTGAGGAGATTGAACGAGGTGTGTTACAGGTTACAACTGCCCATTGATTACAAGAATATTAACCCCTCGTTCCATGTGTCTCTCCTCAGGCCGGTGGTAGCTGGTCCACTCCAGGACTTTGAGATTGAGGAGACTCCTCCGCCCCCGTTGGACATCGAGGGGGCTCCGGCGTACACTGTTCGGACCATCCTGGATTTGAGACGCCGGATGGGGGGTCTCCAATATCTCGTGGAGTGGGAGGGGTACGGTCCGGAGGAGCGGTGCTGGGTGCCGAGGAGGGACATTCTGGATCCGTCCCTGCTGACCGAATTCCATCGTGGTCATCCTACGCGCCCTGCTCCGCGTCCTCCTGGTCGTCCCCGAGGCCGGGGGCGGCGCACGGCTGGAGCCGCGCGTCAAGGGGGGGAGTACTGTCACGGTTTCGGCCGAGGCGGCCCCTCCTCCTTGTTCGGGCAGGTTTCGGCGGTCGTCGTCTCCGGAGTACTAGCTGCCACCGCTCTATGGTTCTTGTTTGATTGGTTTTGTCTGTTTGTCACACCTGTTTTGTTTTATGTCTCAATTAGCACCCTATTTAGTTTCCTTGTTGTTAGTTAGGTGTTGTGTGTGAATCCAGGCTCTGTCGCAGCCGGCCGCGACCGGGAGACTCATGGGCGGCGCACAATTGGCCCAGTGTCGTCCAGGGTAGGGGAGGGAATGGCCGGCAGGGACGTAGCTCAGTTGATAGAGCATGGCGTTTGCAACGCCAGGGTTGTGGGTTTGATTCACTAACTGTAAGTCGCTCTGGATAAGAGCGTCTGCTAAATGACTAAAATGTAAATGTAAATGTAATTGTTCCATGTCGTGTTGCTGCGCTGCATGTATTTTGGTGCGCTATTTTGTGCTTTCCTCCTTGTTTGTGTTTTAGGAGTAGATTACGCACTTGTTGATTGCGCCCGTTTGTATACGCCTGTGCGCGCTTTTCTCGCCTCCGGGCTGGTTTTGGATATTTATTGTGATATCTACTAAAGTATTTTTGTTGGACTTTACTTCTGCCTCCTGCGCCTGATTCCACACCACACCTACCATAGCAACTCCTGACACCACCAACCTACTACCCTGAGACAAGGCTGAGTATAGCACACCAACCTACTACCCTGAGACAAGGCTGAGTATAGCCCACCAACCTACTACCCTGAGACAAGGCTGAGTATAGCACACCAACCTACTACCCTGAGACAAGGCTGAGTATAGCCCACCAACCTACTACCCTGAGACAAGGCTGAGTATAGCCCACCAACCTACTACCCTGAGACAAGGCTGGCTGAGTATAGCCCACCAACCTACTACCCTGAGACAAGGCTGAGTATAGCCCACCAACCTACTACCCTGAGACAAGGCTGAGTATAGCCCACCAACCTACTACCCTGAGACAAGGCTGAGTATAGCCCACCAACCTACTACCCTGAGACAAGGCTGAGTATAGCCCACCAACCTACTACCCTGAGACAAGGCTGAGTATAGCCCACCAACCTACTACCCTGAGACAAGGCTGAGTATAGCACACCAACCTACTACCCTGAGACAAGGCTGAGTATAGCCCACCAACCTACTACCCTGAGACAAGGCTGAGTATAGCACACCAACCTACTACCCTGAGACAAGGCTGAGTATAGCCCACCAACCTACTACCCTGAGACAAGGCTGAGTATAGCCCACCAACCTACTACCCTGAGACAAGGCTGAGTATAGCCCACCAACCTACTACCCTGAGACAAGGCTGAGTATAGCCCACCAACCTACTACCCTGAGACAAGGCCCAAAGGCTGAGTATAGCACACCAACCTACTACCCTGAGACAAGGCTGAGTATAGCCCACCAACCTACTACCCTGAGACAAGGCTGAGTATAGCCCACCAACCTACTACCCTGAGACAAGGCTGAGTATAGCCCACCAACCTACTACCCTGAGACAAGGCTGAGTATAGCACACCAAGATCTCCTCCACCGAAAATTTGAATATTATCTGCCATGACTACAAGGTCCGATAGGAATTCAGTGAGGAACACTGATGGGGTCAAAAAGTTTGAACACTAAATAAAAATAACAAGGTCCTTAAAATGGGAATAGATGTACAAAATAACAAGTCAAAGAATTAAGAACAAGTTGATTTTTTATTTTGAAGGGAAAAACTGTCAAAAAGGACTTTAACGGTTAAAGAGTGACAATGAGAATGAAACATAAAGCAGCATTGTTTGCTCTGCAGCACCATTCAAGCAGAAAATATGTACAATAAAATACACATTTTGTAAATAAAAAAGCCATGGTACTTTACATTACTAATTGTTGCCATGTCTTCATTGATAATGATGCATTTACACCAGAGAAGCTCAGGTGTCCTGGTGGTGGCAATAGAAAAACCCTATCAGGTGATCTCAACCAATAGAAAACCCTATCAGGTGATCTCAACCAATAGAAAACCCTATCAGGTGATCTCAACCAATAGAAAACCCTATCAGGTGATCTCAACCAACAGAAAACCCTATCAGGTGATCTCAACCAATAGAAAACCCTATCAGGTGATCTCAACCAATAGAAAACCCTATCAGGTGATCTCAACCAATAGAAAACCCTATCAGATGATCTCAACCAATAGAAAACCCTATCAGGTGATCTCAACCAATAGAAAACCCCATCAGGTGATCTCAACCAATAGAAAACCCCATCAGATGATCTCAACCAATAGAAAACCCTATTAGATGGATTTATAAGGCAGATAGCAGAAGAATACATTGTTCACTGTTCAAAGTATAGAACAATCAGATGACATACAGACAGTATGAAGGGGAGCATCATGCATAAATCCTACAGCCCCCAGACTCAACTCTGGACCTCCAAGCCAGATCCACTGCCTTTTATTCACTGTTCCCCTCTAATCAGGGCCTGATTTAGACCTGGGACACCAGTCATTGTTCCCCTCTAATCAGGGACTGATTTAGACCTGGGACACCAGTCATTGTTCCCCTCTAATCAGGGACTGATTTAGACCTGGGACACCAGTCGTTGTTGCCCTCTAATCCGGGCCTGATTTAGACCTGGGACACCAGTCATTGTTCCCCTCTAATCCGGGCCTGATTTAGACCTGGGACACCAGTCGTTGTTCCCCTCTAATCCGGGCCTGATTTAGACCTGGGACACCAGTCATTGTTCCCCTCTAATCCGGGCCTGATTTAGACCTGGGACACCAGTCGTTGTTGCCCTCTAATCAGGGACTGATTTAGACCTGGGACACCGTGTGTGCAATTATCAGGTAGAACAGAAAACCAGCATGCTCCGGACCTCGTAGGGAAAGAGTCCTATAGGACCCCAGGTTCGCTATAGAACAGCTGTAGGATGAGATAACACCTTGATATTTGATCATTTAATTTACAATATCATGTGATCTTGGTCACAACAATACCATTCGGAGTACAATCATTTGGATATTTTCTAATTCCTTTTTGTTTTAGTGGCATTTCATAGTCCAAAACAACTCTGTACCTAACTGGTGAAAAATACTTCCAAATGCTGGACAGCAATAGCCTTCCTAATAGGTATATAAGTAATATATTAAAAGGTTTCAATATTTCCAAAATATTATGCAATTTGTATTTTCTTAATAAAATAATTAGTCAGTGATACAGATTATATATTTTTCTTTCAATCTACATAAATTAGTTAGAAAATATTAGTGTGATTCTCCATGGTAACATTATAGGCAGCAATATCAATAGACCCATCGTAATCATTTTTGATTTCGGTTACACAGTATTCAGTCCCACAGCTAAAATACTCAGGGATGCCTGCTAGCTCTAGGTTAGTAATCTTCGGCTCGTAGAAAATGTGCCAGAATTGCCGGTCAGGCCAGTGTGACCCAAATGTTACCAGGGCTATTAGAAATCATGGTCTACTAGCCCAAAATCCTTAAATTCCCTCCCTTACAGTTTCTTCCTCAGACACACAGAGGAAGAAAAACATCCCTCTATCTCTCTTATAGCGCAACATGTCATCAATTAGATAACCTCTGAAATAATGACAAATAATTTAACCAAAATGTAATATGTAAAGAATATTAAGATAATAGATTATAGGCCCAGTGCAGTCAAAAAAACGATTTCCTGTATTTTACAGTGCAGTCGGGAAAGTATTCAGACCCCTTGACTTTTTCCACATTTTGTTACGTTACAGCCTTACTCTAAAATGGATTAAATAAAAATGTTTTCCTCATCAATCTACACACAATACCCCATTATGCCAAAGCGAAAACAGGTTTTAAGAAATGTTGGCTAATTTACTAAAAATAAAAAACAGAAATACCTTATTTACATAAGTATTCAGACCCTTTGCTATGAGACTCAAAATTGAGCTCCGGTGCATCCTGTTTCCATTGCTCATCCTTGAGATGTTTCTACAACTTGATTGGAGTCCACCTGTGGTAAATTCAATTGATTGGACATGATTTGGAAAGGCACACACCTGTCTATTTAAGGTCTCACAGTTGACAGTGCATGTCAGAGCAAAAACCAAGCCATGAGGTCGAAGGAATTGTCCGTAGAGCTCCGAGACAGGATTGTGTCGAGGCACAGATCTGGGGAAGGGTACCAAAACATTTCTGCAACACTGAAGGTCCCCAAGAACACATTGGCCTCCATCATTCTTAAATGGAAGAAGTTTGGAACCACCAAGACTCTTCCTAGAGCTGGCCGCTCGGCCAAACTGAGCAATCGGGGGAGAAGGGCCTTGGTCAGGGAGGTGACCAAGAACCCGATGGTCACTCTGACAGAGCTCCAGAGTTCCTCTGTGGAGATGGGAGAACCTTCCAGTAGGATAACCATCTCTGCAGCACTCCACCAAATCAGGCCTTTATGGTACAAAAATGAATACAAACCTTTTTTTCTTTGTCATTATTGGGTATTGTGTGTAGATTGATGAGAAAAAAACAATTTAATCAATTTTTGAATAAGGATGTAATCATACAAAATTTGGAAAAAGTCAAGGGGTCTGAATACTTTCCGAATGCACTGTATATATATTTTCACACAATGAGGTTGGAATAATACTGTGAAATATGATGATAATGGGCTTTTAGTGTAAGAGCTGTTAGAAAAGACCGCCTGAAATTGAAGCCTGTTTTGATTGGATGGAGTTTTGTCCTTCCATGGTGACATCACCAGGCAGTAAATTAGCTAATAGACCAATAAGAAAGAAAGGTCCAGACCTCTCTGCCAATAACATGCTAGTGTTCCGTTTTCCCCTCCCCCACTCAGACAGCCTTAGCTCAATGCCCTTTACTAAGAATGCATTTTTCCCCTTCTTTTTGACCATTTTAATTGACAACAATCACAGTAAGGTACTTAATTGTTACCCAGAAATGATTTGATATTGAAATAAAAACAGCTGCATTTGACCTTTAAATAATTTGGCAATGGCCTTTTCTTTTATATCACCCCATATTCCTGAGTCCCAACAATGTCTCTGAGCAGAGTAAAGCAGGGATATTACAGTCTGCAGAGTCGCAAATGGCACCCTATCCCCTAATAGTGCACTGGGTGGGTTAGAGTTAGGGTTAGTGCACTATATAGATTTAGATTTAGATTTTAGTCATTTAGCAGACGCTCTTATCCAGAGCGATTTACAGTTAGTGAGTGCATACATTTTCATACTGGCCCCCCGTGGGAAACGAACCCACAACCCTGGCGTTGCAAGCGCCATGCTCTACCAACTGAGCTACAGGGAAAAGTTTGCCATTTGAGACAAAGTCACTGATACATAAGGTAAGATTGCACCTCCAGGTTATAAATATCAAACCACAGTGCTGCTTGAACATACGTTTAGTCGTTTTTTTAAATCTGAAAATAAATATAAAATCATAAACAATAATATTAATTAAAGTAATAATCTAGATACAGTTATTATAGCCTTTGCTATAATGAATATAATTTTCAGCTGTAATATTGTCAGTTTCTCAGCTCATGAATACCCATCTTATTTCTAGCATGTAAATGGTTAAAGGTCACTGAGCTATTGAATGGACCGTAGGGACATACAGTCCGCAACACGACCTTCACATCCCTTCATATACAGACGGAGAACCAGGAAGTTATGGTTCGTCAATCACCAGTTTCACAGAAAACGTGCTGACCAAGGAGCTTTCTGAGGGACTGTACCATACTAGCAACACAGGGGCTGACCGTTTACCCCTCTAACTCCAGTCAACTGGGACGGAGCACAGAGCCGTAATGGAGGCCGGGGTTATGGCAATGTTGTGATTCTAGTTGGGGGTTTGTCTGTGTGTAAAAGCTTAGCGACACCCACCACAGCGCTTCAATGGCCACAATGGTCTGCTTCCTAAAGCTAGAAAAAGTCCCTGAGGTTGACATTCAGCAATGTTTAAAGATTCCCTACAGACCATGTCCCCAAACAGAATGCCAACTAGGCTGAAGGCAACTAGCACCAGTCACCCTCTGTGTTAGTGTGGAGGGGCAGGCTTGGTTCCACGGCATCAGGTCACAGATAAATGACTCAGATTACACAATTGAGCGTTCACTTTTGTGTTAGTCTCACTTTCTTTTTTTCAAATGAAATGTTAGCTGCCATTTCATATAGCAATAATTACCAACTGCTTTTGCTAACATTTGGAAGGCAAGAACGTAATCTCAATAACAATAGATAGGCAAGAGGGAAATCCCAGCAGTCTGTTTCCACTGACCACCGCCCCCCCTAATTCACTACATAGTCCAGAACACAGTTGGCAGTTCAGTTCCGGTTAGTTAACCCCTGGCGGCTTCCTCCAACACTTGATTGTCTGTGAACGTCGCAGGGGGTTCTGGGACAGATTCTGACAGACCAATCAGAGACTCCAGGAGGCAGGTCCCAGGGTCACTGGCCTGTGATTGGCTGCTGGGGTAACTAGGCAACTGGAAGTGAAAGAAGTTGTCCATGTGTTGGTCCTTTAGGGAGCTGTAGAGGGAGGAAGGACCCAGATAGAAACCATCAAAGAACTCCAGGTCAGACTCTGAGATCAGGCTGAGGTCCATGTAGCTGGCAGCAGGGCGGTCTACTGAGGGAGAGGAGAGGGGGGGTTGGGGCGGTCTACTAAGGGGGATGGGGGGTTGGGGCGGTCTACTAAGGGAGAGGGGGGTTTGGGGCGGTCTACTAAGGGAGAGGGGGGTTTGGGGCGGTCTACTGAGGGAGAGGGGGGTTTGGGGCAGTCTACTAAGGGAGAGGGGGGTTTGGGGCGGTCTACTAAGGGAGAGGGGGGTTTGGGGCAGTCTACTAAGGGAGAGGGGGGTTTGGGGCAGTCTACTAAGGGAGAGGGGGGGTTGGGGCGGTCTACTGAGGGAGAGGGAGGGTTGGGGCGGTCTACTGAGGGAGAGGGGGGGTTGGGGCGGTCTACTGAGGGAGAGGGGGGTTTGGGGCAGTCTACTGAGGGAGAGGGGGGTTTGGGGCAGTCTACTAAGGGAGAGGGGGGTTTGGGGCGGTCTACTGAGGGAGAGGGGGGGTTGGGGCGGTCTACTGAGGGAGAGGGGAGGGGGGGTTGGGGCAGTCTACTAAGGGAGAGGGGGGGTTGGGGCAGTCTACTAAGGGAGAGGGGGGTTTGGGACAGTCTACTAAGGGAGAGGGGGGTTTGGGACAGTCTACTAAGGGAGAGGGGGGGTTGGGGCGGTCTACTGAGGAAGAGGGCACGTTGGGGACACTGCAGCCGCTGTGGTGGAACAGACAGTTGCCTTGGTTAGCGTTATCATCTAACAGTTGTGATATGGCCATGGCCCTGTTGTCAGTGTACACCTCTGGATTGTCATTCTCCTCTGGGAAGTCTGCCGCGCTAAACCCTGCCAACATCCACGGCTGTTGCTGTAGACGTTGCTCAGGGCAGCAGCGGTTGTCGTTGACAACGTGGTTGTTTACATTGTAGTCATCGTTGTCGTCAATGTCGCTAAAGCTGAGAATGCGGCTCAGTCCGTTCTCATCCACATCATCCAGCAGGGGGCCGTCCTCCCAGGAGCGCCGCCCTAACCCCACCCCTAACCCCGCCCCTTCCTCTGAGTCATCACTTCCCCCAGAGGAGTACGTCATGTCGCTACTACAGCTGTTCTCCTCCAGCTCTGAGCTGAAGTGGAAGGAGGGGCGGTCTGGGAAGGAGGGGCGGTCTGGGATGGAGGGGAGGTCTGGGATGGAGGGGAGGTCTGGGATGGAGGGGAGGTCTGGGATGGAGGGGAGGTCTGGGATGGAGGGGAGGTCTGGGATGGAGGGGAGGTCTGGGATGGAGGGGAGGTCTGGGATGGAGGGGCGGTCTGGGATGGAGGGGCGGTCTGGGATGGAGGGGAGGTCTGGGAAGGAGGGGAGGTCTGGGAAGGAGGGGAGGTCTGGGATGGAGGGGAGGTCTGGGATGGAGGGGAGGTCTGGGATGGAGGGGAGGTCTGGGAAGGAGGGGAGGTCTGGGATGGAGGGGAGGTCTGGGATGGAGGGGAGGTCTGGGATGGAGGGGCGGTCTGGGAAGGAGGGGAGAGGTCTGGGATGGAGGGGAGGTCTGGGAAGGAGGGGAGGTCTGGGAAGGAGGGGAGGTCTGGGAAGGAGGGGAGGTCTGGGATGGAGGGGAGGTGGGACAGGGGGTTGTGGGACAGGGGGTTGTGGGACAGGGGGTTGTGGGACAGGGGGTTGTGGGACAGGGGGTTGTGGGACAGGGGGTTGTGGGCATGGAGTGGGGTGGTCTCTCCCGGGTCCTCTTCCTCTGGTCCAGACGTCTCCTCCAGTCTCTTCTCCAGCTCTAGCTTCATGATGGTGTGGATGTAGTGGGTCTGAACCCGGCTGGAGTTGAACTCTATGCGACCTTCCTGGTTACCGCAGCCATCCTTAGTGCAGCCGCAGGGAAATGACGAGTGGTCCATCTGGGGAGAAGAGGACGTTAAAATCAGGATCTGCTTTGTCACGGAGGGTACAGCATATTGTATTACAGTGGACAACTAACCACTGCAATAGGTTCTGCTGATATTGTTAGGAATATAAAGTATTTAAACATGGAAGGTCAGTTTACTGTTAACATTGAAGTTGAAGAAATGTTCATATGTGAGTTTTTATTAGCAATGTGTCTTACCTGACACTTGATGCCCGCCAGGTTGCAGGCGCAGGTCTCTGGCTCACAGAAGCCCTGACAGTCACAGCCACAGTCCTCCCTGGACACTCTCAGCTGCTGGAGCTGCCTCTTCTCCTCCTTATCGATCTTCTTCACCCCCGCGGCCTTCAGCAGGGCGTGTCTCCGCTTGGAGGGGTAGGGGTGGAGGAAGGAGCCGTCGTCTAGGTTACAACTGCTGATGTCCATCTCGTCCTCTGGGATGTCTTCGACGGTGAGGCAGTCAGCCTCCTCTGACTCCACCGTGCCTCCCTTAGTCAGCTGGGAGGGGGAGGAGGGAGAGGAGGGAGAGGGGGGAGAGGAGGGAGGAAGGATGGGAGAGGAGGGAGAGGAGGGAGGGAGGAAGGATGGGAGAGGAGGGAGAGGAGGAAGGATGGGAGAGGAGGGGGAGGAGGGGGGAAGGAGGGAGAGGAGGGAGAGGAGAGAGAGGAGAGAGGAGGGAGAGGAGGAGGAGGAGGGAGAGGAGGGGAGGGAGAGGAGGGAGAGGGGGGAGAGGAGGGAGAGGGGGGAGAGGAGGGAGAGATGGGAGAGGAGGGAGAGGAGGGAGAGGAGGGAGAGGAGGGAGAGGAGGGAGAGATGGGAGAGATGGGAGAGGAGGGAGAGGAGGGAGAAAGGAGAGGAGGGAGAGGAGGGAGAGGAGGGAGAGGGAGAAAGGAGAGGAGGGAGGGGGAGAAAGGAGAGGAGGAGAGAGAGAAAGGAGAGGAGGGAGAGGAGGGAGAGGGGGAGAGGGGGAGAGGGGGGAGAGGGGGGAGAGGGGGGAGAGGAGGGAGAAAGGAGAGGAGGGAGAGGGGGGAGAGGGGGGAGAGGGGGGAGAGGGGGGGGAGGGGAGGGAGGGAGGGAGAGGAGGGAGAGGGGGAGGAAGGAGAGGAGGGAGAGGAGGGAGGAAGGATCACACGTTCTCAGGAAGACTGTGTTATGATCTGCTCCCAACTAAACATAGTGTTCAACACCAACTCATTTGAAAGAATCAGACTTGCTATTAAAACCTTTTCACAATCAGACATCTCAACACACTGCATTAGCTAACCCAGACATGGGGGACTGTGTGTCTTGTCTCCCTGTACGCAGTCAAGGCCTCAATATACAAATCTCCCAGGACTGACCTTCTGTTTGAGAGCGTCCAGTTTCTCCTCTCGGAGGCGATTGAGGAGTTTCTCCCGGCAAAGGATGCGTTGCTCCACAGCGTACTCTTCCAGGGTGTACCTGCGGAGGGCGCTGTGGTGCTGCATCATGCCCAGGGAACAGCCCCCCTTACTGGGCACGCTGCTGAAGCCCTGGCACCGCGGGAACAGGAACACTGTCAGCATGTCAAAGGTCACGTTGCCCCGCCGACCCTGCTCACGCTTAGCCTTCTTCAGGATGGACTTGGCTGGAGATAGAGAGAGAGAAGAGAGAGGAGAGAGAGGGGTAGAGAGAGGGGTAGAGAGAGAGAGAGGGGTAGAGAGAGGGGGGTAGAGAGAGGGAGAGGGGTAGAGAGAGGGAGAGGGGTAGAGAGAGAGAGAGAGAGGGGTAGAGAGAGAGAGAGAGAGAGGGGTAGAGAGAGAGAGAGAGGGGTAGAGAGAGAGAGGGATAGAGAGAGAGAGAGAGGGATAGAGAGAGAGAGAGGGGAAGAGAGAGAGAGAGGGGTAGAGAGAGAAAGAGAGAGGGGAAGAGAGAGAAAGAGAGAGAGCGAGAGAGCGGGGAGAGGGGAGAGACAGAGGGGGAGAGATGCGTCAACAGCAACCTTGGGAAAATTATCATTAATAGCAGACTAGTTCATTTCCTCAGTGAAAACAATGTACTGAGCAAATGTCAAATTGGCTTTTTACCAAATTACCGTACGACAGACCACGTATTCACCCTGAACACCCTAATTGACAAACAAACCAAAACAAAGCCAAAGTCTTCTCATGCTTTGTTGATTTAAAAAAAGATTGACTCAATTTGGCATGAGGGTCTGCTATACAAATTGATGGAAAGTGGGGTTGTGGGAAAAACATACGACATTATAAAATCCATGTACACAAACAAGTGTGAGGTTAAAATTGGCAAAAAAACAGATTTCTTTCCACAGGGCCGTGGGGTGAGACAGGGATGCAGTTTAAGCCCCACCCTCTTCAACATATATATCAACGAATTTGCGAGGGCACTAGAACAGTCTGCAGCACCCGGCCTCACCCTACTAAAATCTGAAGTCAAATGTCTTCTGTTTGCTGATGATCTGGTGCTTCTGTCCCGAACCAAGGAGGGCCTACAGCAGCACCTAAATCTTCTGCACAGGTTCTGTCAGACCTGGGCCCTGACAGTAAATAAAAAATAATGGTGTTCCAAAAAAGGTCCAGTTGCCAGGACCACAAATACAAATTCCATCTAGACACCGTTGCCCTAGAGCACACAAAAAACTATACATACCTCGGCCTAAACGTCAGCATCACAGGTAACTTCCACAAAGCTGTGAACGATCTGACAGACAAGGCAAGAAGGGCCTTCTATGCCATCAAAAGGAACATAAAATTTGACATACCAATTATGATCTGGCTAAAAATACATGAATCAGTTATAGAACCCATTGCCCTTTATGGTTGTGAGGTCTGGGGTCCGCTCACCGCTCACCAACCAAGAATTCACAAAATGGGACAAACACCAAATTGAGACTGCATGCAGAATTCTGCAAAAATATCCTCTATGTACAACGAAAAACACCAAATAATGCATGCAGAGCAGAATTAGGCCGATACCCGCTAATTATCAAAATCCAGAAAAGAGCTGTTAAAGTGTATAATCACTTAAAAGGAAGCGATTCCCAAACCTTCCATAACAAAGCCATCAGCTACAGAGAGATGAACCTGGAGAAGAGTCCCCTAAGCAAGCTGGTCCTGGGGCTCTGTTCACAAACACAAACAGACCCCACACAGCCCCAGGACAGCAACACAATTAGACCCAACCAAATCATGAGAAAACTAAAAGAGAATTACTTGACACATTGGAAAGAATTAACAAAAAAACAGAGCAAACTAACCCTAAACAGAGAGTACACAGTGGCAGAATACCTGACCACTGTGACTGATCCAAACGTTAGGAAAACTTTGACTATGTACAGACTCAGTGAGCATAGCCTTGCTATTGAGAAAGGCCGCCGTAGGCAGACCTGGGTCTCAAGAGAAGGCAGGCTATGTGCACACTGCCCACAAAATGAGGTGGAAACTGAGCTGCACTTCCTAACCTCCTGCCAAATGTATGACCATATTAGAGACACATATTTCCCTCAGATTACAGCGATCCACAAAGAATTCGAAAACAAACCCAATTTTGATAAACTCCCATATCTATTGGGTGAAAAACCACAGTGTGCCATCACAGCTGCAAGACTTGTGACCTGTTGCCACCAGAAAAGGGCAACCAGTGAAGAACAAACACCATTGTAAATACAACCCATATTTATGTTTATTTATTTTCCCATTTGTACTTTAACTATTTGCACATTGTTACAACACTGTATATAGCCATAATATGACATTTGAAATGTCTTTATTCTTTTGGAACTTCTGAGTGTAATGTTTACTGTTAATAATTATTTCACTTTTGTTTACTATCTACTTCACTTGCTTTGGCAATGTTAACATATGTTTTCCATGCCGAGCCGAGAGAGAGAGAGAGAGAGAGAGAGAGAGAGAGAGAGAGAGAGAGAGAGAGAGAGAGAGAGGAGAGAGAGAGAGAGAGAGAGAGAGAGAGAGAGAGAGAGAGAGAGAGAGAGAGAGAGAGAGAGAGAGAGAGAGAGAGAGTATCACACCAGTCATTCTTCAACAAGAGCATTGAACAACAAGAGACATTCACAGGAACTGCAGTTCAAGTCACAAAGCAACCGCACTCCCCTCTACTACCACTAGATGGCATCATGCATCAGATAACATGGCAGAGGCGCTGAACGGACTAGGATCACAACACCACAGAGGAAATGAAAAGGAAGGAGGGTGGGAAGGGAGGGGAGGAGTGAGGGAGGGAGGGGAGGAGTAAGGGTGAGGGAGGGAGGGGAGGGAGAGAGGGTGGGGAGAGAGGGAGGTTGGGTGGGGAGAGAGGGTGTGGGGAGGAGAGAGGGGGTGGGGAGAGAGAGGGAAGGAGAAAAGGGAGGGAGGGTGAGAGAGGGGAGGGAGGGTAAGAGAGGGGAGGGAGGGAGGGTGAGAGAGGGGAGGGAGGGTAAGAGAGGGGAGGGAGGGAGGGTGAGAGAGGGGAGGGAGGGAGGGTGAGAGGAGGGAGGGTGAGAGAGGGGAGGGAGGGAGGGTGAGAGAGGGGAGGGAGGGAGGGTGAGAGGGGAGGGTGAGAGAGGGGAGGGAGAGACGGTGAGAGAGGGGAGGGAGAGACGGTGAGAGGGGAGGGAGAGACGGTGAGAGAGGGGAGGGAGAGACGGTGAGAGAGGGGAGGGAGAGACGGTGAGAGAGGGGAGGGAGAGACGGTGAGAGAGGGGAGGGAGGGAGGGAGAGAGGGGAGGGAGGGAGGGAGGGTGAGAGAGGGGAGGGAGGGAGGGGGGGGTGAGAGAGGGGAGGGAGGGAGGGGGGGGGTGAGAGAGGGGAGGGGAGGGAGGGAGGGTGAGGGAGGGGAGAGGAGTTGGGGGAGGGGAGTGGGGGGTGGGCTGGTCCAACCAGATCCCAGTGACAGTGAGACGGGCTAAGCCATTCCTATACAGACAGTAGACAGTCCAACCATATGTTTCTATACAGACTATAGACAGTCCAACCATATGTTTCTATACAGACTATAGACAGTCCAACCATATGTTTCTATACAGACTATAGACCAGGGGTGTCAAACTCATTTTAGCTCAGGGGCCACATAGAGGAAAATCTATTCCCAAGTGGGCCGGACCGGAAAAATCATGGTATATATAACTTAAAAACAACAACTTCAGATTGTTTTCTTTGTTTTAATACGATCAACATACAACATAAAGCTGGAGCCTGAGGACAGTGTGTCCAAAATAGTACAAGCACAACATCACTATTAATCATAAAACACGTCAAGTTTATTTGAAAATTCTAAAGAAAAAGAACACACAAACAAAACACACAATGCCTCAGTGATTAACATAACTGTTTCACAGATCACAGAACTATATCAGGGTGTCATTTCTCAGGCAGAAATGTAGATAAAAATAATGAAATCCTGTTCCCCAAACAAGTGCAAGAACCACAGAGTCAAGAATAGGTTAAATATACAAATAAAATAAAATCAATTAAAAACAATAGCACATCAACATAAAAACATATAAACATAAATCTGAAAGCGTTGCTCAAACTCCCGTAACAGTCCCGTTATTTTATCTTTGAACCGCTTCATGTCTGCCACATGTTGGGTCGCGCACACATTTTTCAGACAGGGGAAGTGAGCTGCATCACCACCGGCAAGTTGCGTCTCCCACAATGACAGCTTCAACTTGAAAGAACGTATGCTGTCATAATACTGCGTGACAACTTTGTTGCGCCCTTGCAGCTGTTTGTTCAAGTTATTCAGGTGCTCTGTAACATCCACCATAAATGCAAGGTCCGGCATCCATTCTGCGCTGCGGAATGAAATTCTAACACTGGTTTGCCCTTTTCTTCCATGAACTGTTCAATTTCTTCTCGTAAATCAAAGAAACGCCTCAGCACAGCACCTCGGCTTAACCATCTTACCTCAGTGTGGTATGGCAGGCCATAGATGTGGTCTTTCTCTCTGAGAAGGCTGTCAAACTGACGGTGATTCAGGCTTCTGGATCGGATGAAATTAACAGTTTGGATGACCACCTTCATGACGTTATCCATCTTTAATGACTTGCAACACAAAGCCTCCTGGTGCAAAATACAGTGAAAAGTCAAAAAATCACGTCCTCCATTTGCAGATTGCACTTTCTCTCTGAACTTTGTCACAACGCCTGCTTTTTTCCCGATCATTGAGGGCGCACCATCTGTAGCCAGGCTGACAGCGCGGGACCAGTCCACTCCGACCCTGTCCAGCGCGCCGACGAGTGCGGTAAAAATATCAGCTGCTGTCGTAGTATCTGATCTGTCATCGGCACCAACTCCACGAACTCCTCGGTGACGGTCAATGTGTCATCAACTCCGCGGATGAAAATGGCCAGTTGTGCAACATCTGTAATGTCCGTGCTTTCATCAATTGCAACCGAAAACGCAATAAATGACTTTACTTTTTGCTTCAACTGGCTGTCCAAATCCACTGAAAGATCGGAAATCCTGTCTGCAACTGTGTTTCTTGTCAGGCTGATATTTGCAAAAGCCTGGTGCTTTTCAGGGCACACAATCTCTGCTGCCTTCATCATGCATGTTTTTACAAATTCACCCTCACTAAATGGTTTTGAAGCCACTGCGATTTCATTAGCAATGAGGTAGCTAGCTTTCACTGCAGCGTCACTGATGTCTCGGCTGTGAGTAAACACAGACTGCTGTTTCTTCAGACCCGCCAACAGTTCATTCACCTCCTCTCATCTCCGCTGTCCTTGAAAGTTGTCATATTTGTCGGCATGAAGATGAAGACTCACATAGTGGCGACGAAGGTTATATTCTTTCAGCACTGCAACATGCTCTGAACACACCAAACATACAGCTTTCCCATTCAATTCCGTGAATAAATAGGATGACCATTTTTCTTGGAACACTCTGCGTCCACTTTTCTCTTTTTTGACAGAGACATATTGGGGCAATGAGGGTGCCAAAGCACATAATGTTTAAAGTAGAAGCCGTAATAAATATCGCGGGCAAAACAAAGTAGCTCATTGGCTGCACGTGCTTGACCTACTTGCTCTGCCCCGGTATAAACAGTTTGCTTGCTTAACACAATTGCTATTGCGCCATCCAGTGGACGCAATTGGAACAGCAGTTTATTTTATTGAAAAATTGCAGCGCATTTTTATACTTTACAAATATTTTTATTATTATTTTATTTTTTCAAAATCATCTCGCGGGCCGGATTAAACCCGTTTGCGGGCCTGATCCGGCCCGTGGGTGGGCCGGACGTTTGACACCCCTGCTATAGACAATCCAACCATATGTTTCTATACAGACTATAGACAGTCCAACCATATGTTTCTCTACAGACTATAGACAGTCCAACCATATGTTTCTATACAGACTATAGACAGTCCAACCATATGTTTCTATACAGACTATAGACAGTCCAACCATATGTTTCTATACAGACTATAGACAGTCCAACCATATGTTTCTACCACTTTTTCCATGTGGTTACTTCCTTCAGACTCCATGAAATGACGACCTCTTCCTAAATATTTGGTCAAATGATACATTTTGTGTACGGTTTCCCTAGAAACGAGGGCGGCTCAACTTACCCCACTCTCCCCTATAGGGAATAGGGTGGCATTTGAGACGCAGACAGAGCCTGTTTCGTTTCAGTCTAACATCCATCAGACACAGCAGGAGGACAAACACTCTGCATCTCGCTCTGTTTTACCATCAACCATCACAACTCCAGACTGCTTTTCGGTCTCAAACTGGTCTTGAATGTACAAAAAAAACAAAATTCATGACCTTTACCAGAGCTACCATTGTCAGACCTGGTGGCTTATCCACGGAAAAAGTGTCATCCTACAAATACCCAGGTATACTGTTGGATGATAAGTTGTCCTTAAAAGTTCATATGGATAATCTTGTGAGGAAGCTTAAATTGAAATTGAGTTTTTATTTTCGTAATAAGTCTTGCTTCCCGCTTATGGCCAGACAGAAGCGTGTTCATGCCACTTTCCTCTCTGTAATTGATTATGGTGACTTGTTGTTTATGCATGCAGCCTCCTCTGTCTTACAGAGATGACTGTCTATCTTGCAGCCTTGTGCTTCATTACAAATGCCAAGTCACTCACCCACCACACCAATGCACCTTGTACCAAATGGTGGGTTGGACCACACTTTATATGCGCAGAAGGATACATTTGTGTGTTCATCTACAAAGCCCCTTTGGGTAAACTCCCTCTTTACCTCAGTAGTCTGGTCTCCTTCTCCACCAGGTACCAGACCCGGTCTGCTAGGTGGTTGCTACGGTAGTCTGGTCTCCACCACCACCAGGTACCAGACCCGGTCTGCTAGGTGGTTGCTACTGTAGTCTGGTCTCCTCCACCACCAGGTACCAGACCCGGTCTGCTAGGTGGTTGCTACTGTAGTCTGGTCTCCTCCACCACCAGGTACCAGACCCGGTCTGCTAGGTGGTTGCTACTGTAGTCTGGTCTCCACCACCACCAGTTACCAGACCCGGTCTGCTAGGTGGTTGCTACTGTAGTCTGGTCTCCTTCACCACCACCAGGTACCAGACCCGGTCTGCTAGGTGGTTGCTACTGTAGTCTGGCTGGTCTCCTTTACCACCACCAGTTACCAGACCCAGTCTGCTAGGTGGTTGCTACTGTAGTCTGGTCTCCTTTACCACCAGGTACCAGACCCGGTCTGCTAGGTGGTTGCTACTGTAGTCTGGTCTCCTTCTCCACCAGGTACCAGACCCGGTCTGCTAGGTGGTTGCTACTGTAGTCTGGTCTCCTTCACCACCACCAGGTACCAGACCCGGTCTGCTAGGTGGTTGCTACTGTAGTCTGGTCTCCTTTACCACCAGGTACCAGACCCGGTCTGCTAGGTGGTTGCTACTGTAGTCTGGTCTCCTTTACCACCAGGTACCAGACCCGGTCTGCTAGGTGGTTGCTACTGTAGTCTGGTCTCCTTCTCCACCACCAGGTACCAGACCCGGTCTGCTAGGTGGTTGCTACTGTAGTCTGGTCTCCACCACCAGTTACCATACCCGGTCTGCTAGGTGGTTGCTACTGTAGTCTGGTCTCCTTTACCACCAGGTACCAGACCCGGTCTGCTAGGTGGTTGCTACTGTAGTCTGGTCTCCTTCACCACCACCAGGTACCAGACCCGGTCTGCTAGGTGGTTGCTACTGTAGTCTGGTCTCCTTTACCACCAGGTACCAGACCCAGTCTGCTAGGTGGTTGCTACTGTAGTCTGGTCTCCTTTACCACCAGGTGCCAGACCCGGTCTGCTAGGTGGTTGCTACTGTAGTCTGGTCTCCTTCTCCACCAGGTACCAGACCCGGTCTGCTAGGTGGTTGCTACTGTAGTCTGGTCTCCTTCACCACCAGGTACCAGACCCGGTCTGCTAGGTGGTTGCTACTGTAGTCTGGTCTCCTTCACCACCAGGTACCAGACCCGGTCTGCTAGGTGGTTGCTACTGTAGTCTGGTCTCCACCACCACCAGGTACCAGACCTGGTCTGCTAGGTGGTTGCTACTGTAGTCTGGTCTCCTTCTTCACCAGGTACCACCAGACCCGGTCTGCTAGGTGGTTGCTACTGTAGTCTGGTCTCCTTCACCACCAGGTACCAGACCCGGTCTGCTAGGTGGTTGCTACTGTAGTCTGGTCTCCTTCACCACCAGGTACCAGACCCGGTCTGCTAGGTGGTTGCTACTGTAGTCTGGTCTCCTTCACCACCACCAGGTACCAGACCCGGTCTGCTAGGTGGTTGCTACTGTAGTCTGGTCTCCTTCACCACCACCAGGTACCAGACCCGGTCTGCTAGGTGGTTGCTACTGTAGTCTGGTCTCCTCCACCACCAGGTACCAGACCCGGTCTGCTAGGTGGTTGCTACTGTAGTCTGGTCTCCTTCTCCACCATTTACCAGACCCGGTCTGCTAGGTGGTTGCTACTGTAGTCTGGTCTCCTTCTCCACCAGGTACCAGACCCGGTCTGCTAGGTGGTTGCTACTGTAGTCTGGTCTCCACCACCATGTACCAGACCCGGTCTGCTAGGTGGTTGCTACTGTAGTCTGGTCTCCTTCTCCACCAGTTACCAGACCCGGTCTGCTAGGTGGTTGCTACTGTAGTCTGGTCTCCTTCACCACCAGGTACCAGACCCGGTCTGCTAGGTGGTTGCTACTGTAGTCTGGTCTCCACCACCACCACCAGGTACCAGACCCGGTCTGCTAGGTGGTTGCTACTGTAGTCTGGTCTCCACCACCACCAGGTACCAGACCCGGTCTGCTAGGTGGTTGCTACTGTAGTCTGGTCTCCTTCTCCACCAGGTACCAGACCCGGTCTGCTAGGTGGTTGCTACTGTAGTCTGGTCTCCACCACCACCAGGTACCAGACCCGGTCTGCTAGGTGGTTGCTACTGTAGTCTGGTCTCCTTCTCCACCAGTTACCAGACCCGGTCTGCTAGGTGGTTGCTACTGTAGTCTGGTCTCCTTCTGCACCACCAGGTACCAGACCCGGTCTGCTAGGTGGTTGCTACTGTCTGTAGTCTGGTCTCCACCACCAGTTACCAGACCCGGTCTGCTAGGTGGTTGCTACTGTAGTCTGGTCTCCTTTACCACCAGGTACCAGACCCGGTCTGCTAGGTGGTTGCTACTGTAGTCTGGTCTCCTTCTCCACCAGGTACCAGACCCGGTCTGCTAGGTGGTTGCTACTGTAGTCTGGTCTCCTTCTCCACCAGGTACCAGACCCGGTCTGCTAGGTGGTTGCTACTGTAGTCTGGTCTCCTTTACCACCACCAGGTACCAGACCCGGTCTGCTAGGTGGTTGCTACTGTAGTCTGGTCTCCACCAGGTACCAGACCCGGTCTGCTAGGTGGTTGCTACTGTAGTCTGGTCTCCTTCTCCACCAGGTACCAGACCCGGTCTGCTAGGTCGTTGCTACTGTAGTCTGGTCTCCTTCTCCACCAGGTACCAGACCCGGTCTGCTTGGTGGTTGCTACTGTAGTCTGGTCTCCACCACCACCCCACCAGGTACCAGACCCGGTCTGCTAGGTGGTTGCTACTGTAGTCTGGTCTCCTTCTCCACCAGGTACCAGACCCGGTCTGCTAGGTGGTTGCTACTGTAGTCTGGTCTCCTTCTCCACCAGGTACCAGACCCGGTCTGCTAGGTGGTTGCTACTGTAGTCTGGTCTCCTTTACCACCACCAGGTACCAGACCCGGTCTGCTAGGTGGTTGCTACTGTAGTCTGGTCTCCTTCTCCACCAGCGGTTACCAGACCCGGTCTGCTAGGTGGTTGCTACTGTAGTCTGGTCTCCTTCTCCACCAGTTACCAGACCCGGTCTGCTAGGTGGTTGCTACTGTAGTCTGGTCTCCACCACCAGGTACCAGACCGGTCTGCTAGGTGGTTGCTACTGTAGTCTGGTCTCCTTCTCCACCACCAGGTACCAGACCCGGTCTGCTAGGTGGTTGCTACTGTAGTCTGGTCTCCACCCACAGTGGTTACCAGACCCGCCGGTCTGCTAGGTGGTTGCTACTGTAGTCTGGTCTCCTTCTCCACCAGGTACCAGACCCGGTCTGCTAGGTGGTTGCTACTGTAGTCTGGTCTCCTTCACCGCCACCAGGTACCAGACCCGGTCTGCTAGGTGGTTGCTACTGTAGTCTGGTCTCCTTCTCCACCAGGTACCAGACCCGGTCTGCTAGGTGGTTGCTACTGTAGTCTGGTCTCCACCACCAGTGGTTACCAGACCCGGTCTGCTAGGTGGTTGCTACTGTAGTCTGGTCTCCTTCTCCACCAGGTACCAGACCCGGTCTGCTAGGTGGTTGCTACTGTAGTCTGGTCTCCACCACCACCAGGTACCAGACCCGGTCTGCTAGGTGGTTGCTACTGTAGTCTGGTCTCCTTCTCCACCAGGTACCAGACCCGGTCTGCTAGGTGGTTGCTACAGTAGTCTGGTCTCCTTCTCCACCAGGTACCAGACCCGGTCTGCTAGGTGGTTGCGTTGCTACTGTAGTCTGGTCTCCTTCTCCACCAGGTACCAGACCCGGTCTGCTAGGTGGTTGCTACTGTAGTCTGGTCTCCTTCACCACCAGGTACCAGACCCGGTCTGCTAGGTGGTTGCTACTGTAGTCTGGTCTCCTTCTCCACCACCAGGTACCAGACCCGGTCTGCTAGGTGGTTGCTACTGTAGTCTGGTCTCCACCACCAGTGGTTACCAGACCCGGTCTGCTAGGTGGTTGCTACTGTAGTCTGGTCTCCTTCTCCACCAGGTACCAGACCCGGTCTGCTAGGTGGTTGCTACTGTAGTCTGGTCTCCTTCACCACCACCAGGTACCAGACCCGGTCTGCTAGGTGGTTGCTACTGTAGTCTGGTCTCCTTTACCACCAGGTAACAGACCTGGTCTGCTAGGTGGTTGCTACTGTAGTCTGGTCTCCTTTACCACCAGGTACCAGACCCGGTCTGCTAGGTGGTTGCTACTGTAGTGTAGTCTGGTCTCCTTCTCCACCCAGGTACCAGACCCGGTCTGCTAGGTGGTTGCTACTGTAGTCTGGTCTCCACCAGGTACCAGACCCGGTCTGCTAGGTGGTTGCTACTGTAGTCTGGTCTCCTTCTCCACCAGGTACCAGACCCGGTCTGCTAGGTGGTTGCTACTGTAGTCTGGTCTCCACCACCACCAGGTACCAGACCCGGTCTGCTAGGTGGTTGCTACTGTAGTCTGGTCTCCTTCACCACCAGTTACCAGACCCGGTCTGCTAGGTGGTTGCTACTGTAGTCTGGTCTCCCACCACCACCAGTTACCAGACCCGGTCTGCTAGGTGGTTGCTACTGTAGTCTGGTCTCCTTCTCCACCAGGTACCAGACCCGGTCTGCTAGGTGGTTGCTACTGTAGTCTGGTCTCCTTCTCCACCAGGTACCAGACCCGGTCTGCTAGGTGGTTGCTACTGTAGTCTGGTCTCCACCAGGTACCAGACCCGGTCTGCTAGGTGGTTGCTACTGTAGTCTGGTCTCCTTCTCCACCAGGTACCAGACCCGGTCTGCTAGGTGGTTGCTACTGTAGTCTGGTCTCCTTCTCCACCAGTTACCAGACCCGGTCTGCTAGGTGGTTCCTACTGTAGTCTGGTCTCCTTCACCACCACCAGGTACCAGACCCAGTCTGCTAGGTGGTTGCTACTGTAGTCTGGTCTCCACCACCAGGTACCAGACCTGGTCTGCTAGGTGGTTGCTACTGTAGTCTGGTCTCCTTCTCCACCAGGTACCAGACCCGGTCTGCTAGGTGGTTGCTACTGTAGTCTGGTCTCCACCACCACCAGGTACCAGACCCGGTCTGCTAGGTGGTTGCTACTGTAGTCTGGTCTCCACCACCAGGTACCAGACCCGGTCTGCTAGGTGGTTGCTACTGTAGTCTGGTCTCCTTCTCCACCAGGTACCAGACCCGGTCTGCTAGGTGGTTGCTACTGTAGTGTAGTCTGGTCTCCTTCTCCACCAGGTACCAGACCCGGTCTGCTAGGTGGTTGCTACTGTAGTCTGGTCTCCACCACCAGGTACCAGACCCGGTCTGCTAGGTGGTTGCTACTGTAGTCTGGTCTCCACCACCAGGTACCAGACCCGGTCTGCTAGGTGGTTGCTACTGTAGTCTGGTCTCCACCATGTACCAGACCCGGTCTGCTAGGTGGTTGCTACTGTAGTCTGGTCTCCACCAGGTACCAGACCCGGTCTGCTAGGTGGTTGCTACTGTAGTCTGGTCTCCACCAGGTACCAGACCCGGTCTGCTAGGTGGTTGCTACTGTAGTCTGGTCTCCTTCTCCACCAGGTACCAGACCCGGTCTGCTAGGTGGTTGCTACTGTAGTCTGGTCTCCTTCTCCACCAGCGGTTACCAGACCTGGTCTGCTAGGTGGTTGCTACTTAAAGTCCCCAGGACATTTACAGTATTAGGGAAGACTGCCGTCTTCGTCTTGTGCACCAGAGGCCTGGAATAGTCTCCAACCCAGGCTTCATCTAGATATGTTAGTACCACTGAAGGAATTTAACATGTTGATTGGAAACTCTGTTCAGAGGAGTGTAAATGCTTTTTTAAGGCTGGATCATGTTGTTGAGTTGTATTGTAGTATGTTTTAATTCTGTCATATTGATTTTGCTTCCTTCTTGGCCACGTCTCCCTTGAAAAGAGACTCGGTCTTAAATGGGCTTTTCCTGGTTAAATAGATCAAAACGACTGTCTCCATTAGATGAAGACAGAAAGTATCCTCTCATCGCTCCAACATGCCTTCCTCCCTTCATCTCACCCCCTCTCTCTCTCGCTCTCCCCGCCATCCCCCCCCTACTCTTCCAGGCAGGCAGCACCTGTGCTGGGTGAGCGCCCAGCGCCCAGACAAGGCTCTGTGTGTTCTCCCTGCCTAGTCATCTCTCTCTCCCCCTCTCTCCTCTCTCCCTCTCTCTCCCTCTCTGGCTCCCCGCCCAGCCATGCCATGCCCTGCCCTGCCACGCCGGGAACCATAACAACCGTTTGCCATTCTCTCCACCCCTGCACCGACCCCAAACCCCAATCATTACCACAGTAATATTTGCAGACAAAAATACTAAAATGCCGACAAAGACCGACAGACAGAGAACGACTAGACCCCACACAGTTAGTTCTACCTTCCTATCAGTCTCAGCTTCCCCTAGGCTGTGAGCCAAGCTATCTAACCTATCCTAATACATAATGAATGGGTTGAGAGAATCTCTGGCTCCAGGGCCTGGAATATAAAAACGTAGACAGACGTCTAATGTTTTAATGAGCTGCTCTGTGCCTTAAAAAAGGAAAGGTTCACCCATTTTCAATGTTATATTGTTTTTGTGCATCTCTGAGTGACGTTCTATCGATTCCCTGGGTCATTTCATGTTTATCTGAGTTATTGGTGTTGTGTTCGAGCGGGCAGAAATCCGGCCAGTATGACGTAGCACTGTGATAAAGTCTCTCTCACTACACGGGAAGTTAATAAGAATGGTACTGTATATACAGTCAAAAGTTTGAACACACCTACTCATTCCAGGGTTTTTCTTTATTTTTACTATTTTCTACATTGTAGAATAATAGTGAAGACATCAAAACTATGAAATAACACATATGGAATCATGTAGTAACCAAAAAAAGGGGTTAAACAAATCAAAATATATTTTATTTGAGATTCTTCAAAGTAGCCACCATTTGCCTTGATGACAGCTTTGCACACTCTTGGCATTCTCTCAACCAGCTTCATGAGGTAGTCACCTGGAATGGATTCAAATTAACAAGTGTGCCTTTTTAAAAATTAATTTGTGGAATTTCTTTCCTTCTTAATGCATTTGAACCAATCAGTTGTGTTGTGACAAGGTGGGGGGGGGGGGGTATACAGAAGATAGCCCAGCCCTATTTGGTAAAAGACCAAGTCCATATTATGGCAAGAACAGCTCAAATAAGCAAAGAAAAACTGTCCATCATTACTTTGAGACATGAAGGTCAGTCAATCCAGAAAGTTTCAAGAACTTTGAACATTTCTTCAAGTGCAGTTGCAAACACCATTAAGCGCTATGATGAAACTGGCTCTCATGAGGACCACCACAGGAAAGGAAGACCCAGAGTTACCTCTGCTGCAGAGGATAAGTTCATTAGAGTTAACTGCACCTCAGATTGTAGCCCAAATAAATGCTTCACAGAGTTCAAGTAACAGACACATCTCAACATCAACTGTTCAGAGGAGACTGCGTGAATCAGACCTTCATGGTCGAATTGCTGCAAAGAAACCACTACTAAAGGACACCAATAAGAAGAAGAGACTTGTTTGGGCCAAGAAACACAAGCAATGGACATTAGACCGGTGGAAATCTGTCCTTTGGTCTGATGAGTCCAGTCCAAATTTGAGATTTTTGGTTCCAACCGCCGGGTCTTTGTGAGACGCAGAGTAGGTGAATGGATTATCTCCACATGAGTAGGTGTGTCCAAACTTTTGACTGGTACTGTACAGGGAGAACCAGTATCAATCAATGACATTTTATTTATAAAGCCCTTTTTACATCAGCAGATGTCACAAAGTGCTATACAGAAACCCAGCCTAAAACCCCAAACAGCAAGCAATGCAGATGTAGAAGCACGGTGGCTAGGAAAAACTCCCTAGAAAGGCAGGAACCTAGGAAGAAACCTAGAGAGGAACCAGGCTCTGAGGGGTGGCCAGTCCTCTTCTGGCTGTGCTGGTAGAGATTATAAGAGTACATGGCCATTAAGGCCAGATTTTTCTCCAAGATGTTCAAACGTTCATAGATGACCAGCAGGGTCAAATAATAATCACAGTGGTTGTAGAGGTTGCAACAGGTCAGTACAGTATCAGATTATATATATATAGGGAGAACCACTACCAGATTATATATAGGGAGAACCACTACCAGATTATATACAGGGAGAACCACTACCAGATTATATACAGGGAGAACCAGTACCAGATTATATATAGGGAGAACCACTACCAGATTATATACAGGGAGAACCACTACCAGATTATATACAGGGAGAACCACTACAGATTATATACAGGGAGAACCACTACCAGATTATATACAGGGAGAACCACTACCAGATTATATATAGGGAGAACCACTACCAGATTATATACAGGGAGAACCACTACCAGATTATATACAGGGAGAACCACTACCAGATTATATATATAGGGAGAACCACTACCAGATTATATATATAGGGAGAACCACTACCAGATTATATACAGGGAGAACCAGTACAAGATCAATGTGTAGGGGTAAAAGCTATATAAGGTAGGGTAAATAATAATAATGCCATTT
>CM062506.1:43612416-43657036 GCA_031479575.1 Coregonus ussuriensis | reverse complement strand
GGCAGACCTGGTCTCAAGAGAAGACAGGCTATGTGCACACTGCCCACAAAATGAGGTGGAAACTGAGCTGCACTTCCTAACCTCCTGCCAAATGTATGACCATATTAGAGACACATATTTCCCTCAGATTACAGCGATCCACAAAGAATTCGAAAACAAACCCAATTTTGATAAACTCCCATATCTATTGGGTGAAAAACCACAGTGTGCCCATCACAGCTGCAAGACTTGTGACCTGTTGCCACCAGAAAAGGGCAACCAGTGAAGAACAAACACCATTGTAAATACAACCCATATTTATGTTTATTTATTTTCCCATTTGTACTTTAACTATTTGCACATTGTTACAACACTGTATATAGCCATAATATGACATTTGAAATGTCTTTATTCTTTTGGAACTTCTGAGTGTAATGTTTACTGTTAATAATTATTTCACTTTTGTTTACTATCTACTTCACTTGCTTTGGCAATGTTAACATATGTTTTCCATGCACAGAGAGAGAGAGAGACAGAGACAGAGACAGAGACAGAGACAGAGAGACAGAGAGACAGAGAGACAGAGAGAGAGAGAGAGAGAGAGAGAGAGAGAGAGAGAGAGAGAGAGAGAGAGAGAGATGAGAGAGAGAGAGAGAGAGAGAGAGAGAGAGAGAGAGAGAGAGAGAGAGAGAGAGAGAGAGAGAGAGAGAGAGAGAGAGAGAGATGAGAGAGAGAGAGAGAGAGAGAGAGAGAGAGAGCGAGAGAGAGAGCGAGAGAGAGAGCGAGAGAGAGCGAGAGGAGAGCGAGAGAGTGCGAGAGAGCGAGAGAGCGAGAGAGCGAGAGAGCGAGGAGAGCGAGAGAGCGAGAGAGCGAGAGAGCGAGAGAGCGAGAGAGCGAGAGAGCGAGAGAGAGCGAGAGAGCGAGAGAGAGAGGAGAGAGAGAGCGGAGAGAGAGAGAGAGAGAGAGAGAGAGAGAGAGAGAGAGAGATTATCACACCAGTCATTCTTCAACAAGAGCATTGAACAACAAGAGACATTCACAGGAACTGCAGTTCAAGTCACAAAGCAACCGCACTCCCCTCTACTACCACTAGATGGCATCATGCATCAGATAACATGGCAGAGGCGCTGAACGGACTAGGATCACAACACCACAGAGGAAATGAAAAGGAAGGAGGGTGGGAAGGGAGGGGAGGAGTGAGGGAGGGAGGGGAGGAGTAAGGGTGAGGGAGGGAGGGGAGGAGTGAGGGTGAGGGAGGGAGGGGAGGGAGAGAGGGTGGGGAGAGAGGGGAGGTTGGGTGGGGAGAGAGGGTGTGGGGAGAGAGGAGGGGGTGGGGAGAGAGAGGGAAGGAGAAAAGGGAGGGAGGGTGAGAGAGGGGAGGGAGGGGTAAGAGAGGGGAGGGAGGGAGGGTGAGAGAGGGGAGGGAGGGTAAGAGAGGGGAGGGAGGGAGGGTGAGAGAGGGGAGGGAGGGAGGGTGAGAGAGGGGAGGGAGGGAGGGTGAGAGGGGAGGGTGAGAGAGGGGAGGGAGAGACGGTGAGAGAGGGGAGGGAGAGACGGTGAGAGAGGGGAGGGAGAGACGGTGAGAGAGGGGAGGGAGAGACGGTGAGAGAGGGGAGGGAGAGACGGTGAGAGAGGGGAGGGAGAGACGGTGAGAGAGGGGAGGGAGAGACGGTGAGAGAGGGGAGGGAGGGAGGGAGAGAGAGGGGAGGGAGGGAGGGAGGGTGAGAGAGGGGAGGGAGGGAGGGGGGGGGTGAGAGAGGGGAGGGAGGGAGGGTGAGGGAGGGGAGAGGAGTTGGGGGAGGGGAGTGGGGGGTGGCTGGTCCAACCAGATCCCAGTGACAGTGAGACGGGCTAAGCCATTCCTATACAGACAGTAGACAGTCCAACCATATGTTTCTATACAGACTATAGACAGTCAACCATATGTTTCTATACAGACTATAGACAGTCCAACCATATGTTTCTATACAGACTATAGACCAGGGGTGTCAAACTCATTTTAGCTCAGGGGCCACATAGAGGAAAATCTATTCCCAAGTGGGCCGGACCGGAAAAATCATGGTATATATAACTTAAAAACAACAACTTCAGATTGTTTTCTTTGTTTTAATACGATCAACATACAACATAAAGCTGGAGCCTGAGGACAGTGTGTCCAAAATAGTACAAGCACAACATCACTATTAATCATAAAACACGTCAAGTTTATTTGAAAATTCTAAAGAAAAAGAACACACAAACACACAATGCCTCAGTGATTAACATAACTGTTTCACAGATCACAGAACTATATCAGGGTGTCATTTCTCAGGCAGAAATGTAGATAAAAATAATGAAATCCTGTTCCCCAAACAAGTGCAAGAACCACAGAGTCAAGAATAGGTTAAATATACAAATAAAATAAAATCAATTAAAAACAATAGCACATCAACATAAAAACATATAAACATAAATCTGAAAGCGTTGCTCAAACTCCCGTAACAGTCCCGTTATTTTATCTTTGAACCGCTTCATGTCTGCCACATGTTGGGTCGCGCACACATTTTTCAGACAGGGGAAGTGAGCTGCATCACCACCGGCAAGTTGCGTCTCCCACAATGACAGCTTCAACTTGAAAGAACGTATGCTGTCATAATACTGCGTGACAACTTTGTTGCGCCCTTGCAGCTGTTTGTTCAAGTTATTCAGGTGCTCTGTAACATCCACCATAAATGCAAGGTCCGGCATCCATTCTGCGGAATGAAATTCTAACACTGGTTTGCCCTTTTCTTCCATGAACTGTTCAATTTCTTCTCGTAAATCAAAGAAACGCCTCAGCACAGCACCTCGGCTTAACCATCTTACCTCAGTGTGGTATGGCAGGCCATAGATGTGGTCTTTCTCTCTGAGAAGGCTGTCAAACTGACGGTGATTCAGGCTTCTGGATCGGATGAAATTAACAGTTTGGATGACCACCTTCATGACGTTATCCATCTTTAATGACTTGCAACACAAAGCCTCCTGGTGCAAAATACAGTGAAAAGTCAAAAAATCACGTCCTCCATTTGCAGATTGCACTTTCTCTCTGAACTTTGTCACAACGCCTGCTTTTTTCCCGATCATTGAGGGCGCACCATCTGTAGCCAGGCTGACAGCGCGGGACCAGTCCACTCCGACCCTGTCCAGCGCGCCGACGAGTGCGGTAAAAATATCAGCTGCTGTCGTAGTATCTGTCATCGGCACCAACTCCACGAACTCCTCGGTGACGGTCAATGTGTCATCAACTCCGCGGATGAAAATGGCCAGTTGTGCAACATCTGTAATGTCCGTGCTTTCATCAATTGCAACCGAAAACGCAATAAATGACTTTACTTTTTGCTTCAACTGGCTGTCCAAATCCACTGAAAGATCGGAAATCCTGTCTGCAACTGTGTTTCTTGTCAGGCTGATATTTGCAAAAGCCTGGTGCTTTTCAGGGCACACAATCTCTGCTGCCTTCATCATGCATGTTTTTACAAATTCACCCTCACTAAATGGTTTTGAAGCCACTGCGATTTCATTAGCAATGAGGTAGCTAGCTTTCACTGCAGCGTCACTGATGTCTCGGCTGTGAGTAAACACAGACTGCTGTTTCTTCAGACCCGCCAACAGTTCATTCACCTCCTCTCATCTCCGCTGTCCTTGAAAGTTGTCATATTTGTCGGCATGAAGACTCACATAGTGGCGACGAAGGTTATATTCTTTCAGCACTGCAACATGCTCTGAACACACCAAACATACAGCTTTCCCATTCAATTCCGTGAATAAATAGGATGACCATTTTTCTTGGAACACTCTGCGTCCACTTTTCTCTTTTTTGACAGAGACATATTGGGGCAATGAGGGTGCCAAAGCACATAATGTTTAAAGTAGAAGCCGTAATAAATATCGCGGGCAAAACAAAGTAGCTCATTGGCTGCACGTGCTTGACCTACTTGCTCTGCCCCGGTATAAACAGTTTGCTTGCTTAACACAATTGCTATTGCGCCATCCAGTGGACGCAATTGGAACAGCAGTTTATTTTATTGAAAAATTGCAGCGCATTTTTATACTTTACAAATATTTTTATTATTATTATTATTTTATTTTTTCAAAATCATCTCGCGGGCCGGATTAAACCCGTTTGCGGGCCTGATCCGGCCCGTGGGCCGGACGTTTGACACCCCTGCTATAGACAATCCAACCATATGTTTCTATACAGACTATAGACAGTCCAACCATATGTTTCTCTACAGACTATAGACAGTCCAACCATATGTTTCTATACAGACTATAGACAGTCCAACCATATGTTTCTATACAGACTATAGACAGTCCAACCATATGTTTCTATACAGACTATAGACAGTCCAACCATATGTTTCTACCACTTTTTCCATGTGGTTACTTCCTTCAGACTCCATGAAATGACGACCTCTTCCTAAATATTTGGTCAAATGATACATTTTGTGTACGGTTTCCCTAGAAACGAGGGCGGCTCAACTTACCCCACTCTCCCCTATAGGGAATAGGGTGGCATTTGAGACGCAGACAGAGCCTGTTTCAGTCTAACATCCATCAGACACAGCAGGAGGACAAACACTCTGCATCTCGCTCTGTTTTACCATCAACCATCACAACTCCAGACTGCTTTTCGGTCTCAAACTGGTCTTGAATGTACAAAAAAAACAAAATTCATGACCTTTACCAGAGCTACCATTGTCAGACCTGGTGGCTTATCCACGGAAAAAGTGTCATCCTACAAATACCCAGGTATACTGTTGGATGATAAGTTGTCCTTAAAAGTTCATATGGATAATCTTGTGAGGAAGCTTAAATTGAAATTGAGTTTTTATTTTCGTAATAAGTCTTGCTTCCCGCTTATGGCCAGACAGAAGCGTGTTCATGCCACTTTCCTCTCTGTAATTGATTATGGTGACTTGTTGTTTATGCATGCAGCCTCCTCTGTCTTACAGAGATGACTGTCTATCTTGCAGCCTTGTGCTTCATTACAAATGCCAAGTCACTCACCCACCAATGCACCTTGTACCAAATGGTGGGTTGGACCACACTTTATATGCGCAGAAGGATACATTTGTGTGTTCATCTACAAAGCCCCTTTGGGTAAACTCCCTCTTTACCTCAGTAGTCTGGTCTCCTTCTCCACCAGGTACCAGACCCGGTCTGCTAGGTGGTTGCTACGGTAGTCTGGTCTCCACCACCACCAGGTACCAGACCCGGTCTGCTAGGTGGTTGCTACTGTAGTCTGGTCTCCTCCACCACCAGGTACCAGACCCGGTCTGCTAGGTGGTTGCTACTGTAGTCTGGTCTCCTCCACCACCAGGTACCAGACCCGGTCTGCTAGGTGGTTGCTACTGTAGTCTGGTCTCCACCACCACCAGTTACCAGACCCGGTCTGCTAGGTGGTTGCTACTGTAGTCTGGTCTCCTTCACCACCACCAGGTACCAGACCCGGTCTGCTAGGTGGTTGCTACTGTAGTCTGGTCTCCTTTACCACCACCAGTTACCAGACCCAGTCTGCTAGGTGGTTGCTACTGTAGTCTGGTCTCCTTTACCACCAGGTACCAGACCCGGTCTGCTAGGTGGTTGCTACTGTAGTCTGGTCTCCTTCTCCACCAGGTACCAGACCCGGTCTGCTAGGTGGTTGCTACTGTAGTCTGGTCTCCTTCACCACCACCAGGTACCAGACCCGGTCTGCTAGGTGGTTGCTACTGTAGTCTGGTCTCCTTTACCACCAGGTACCAGACCCGGTCTGCTAGGTGGTTGCTACTGTAGTCTGGTCTCCTTTACCACCAGGTACCAGACCCGGTCTGCTAGGTGGTTGCTACTGTAGTCTGGTCTCCTTCTCCACCACCAGGTACCAGACCCGGTCTGCTAGGTGGTTGCTACTGTAGTCTGGTCTCCTCCACCACCAGTTACCAGACCCGGTCTGCTAGGTGGTTGCTACTGTAGTCTGGTCTCCTTTACCACCAGGTACCAGACCCGGTCTGCTAGGTGGTTGCTACTGTAGTCTGGTCTCCTTCACCACCACCAGGTACCAGACCCGGTCTGCTAGGTGGTTGCTACTGTAGTCTGGTCTCCTTTACCACCAGGTACCAGACCCAGTCTGCTAGGTGGTTGCTACTGTAGTCTGGTCTCCTTTACCACCAGGTGCCAGACCCGGTCTGCTAGGTGGTTGCTACTGTAGTCTGGTCTCCTTCTCCACCAGGTACCAGACCCGGTCTGCTAGGTGGTTGCTACTGTAGTCTGGTCTCCTTCACCACCAGGTACCAGACCCGGTCTGCTAGGTGGTTGCTACTGTAGTCTGGTCTCCTTCACCACCAGGTACCAGACCCGGTCTGCTAGGTGGTTGCTACTGTAGTCTGGTCTCCACCACCACCAGGTACCAGACCTGGTCTGCTAGGTGGTTGCTACTGTAGTCTGGTCTCCTTCTTCACCAGGTACCAGACCCGGTCTGCTAGGTGGTTGCTACTGTAGTCTGGTCTCCTTCACCACCAGGTACCAGACCCGGTCTGCTAGGTGGTTGCTACTGTAGTCTGGTCTCCTTCACCACCAGGTACCAGACCCGGTCTGCTAGGTGGTTGCTACTGTAGTCTGGTCTCCTTCACCACCAGGTACCAGACCCGGTCTGCTAGGTGGTTGCTACTGTAGTCTGGTCTCCTTCACCACCACCAGGTACCAGACCCGGTCTGCTAGGTGGTTGCTACTGTAGTCTGGTCTCCTCCACCACCAGGTACCAGACCCGGTCTGCTAGGTGGTTGCTACTGTAGTCTGGTCTCCTTCTCCACCATTTACCAGACCCGGTCTGCTAGGTGGTTGCTACTGTAGTCTGGTCTCCTTCTCCACCAGGTACCAGACCCGGTCTGCTAGGTGGTTGCTACTGTAGTCTGGTCTCCACCACCATGTACCAGACCCGGTCTGCTAGGTGGTTGCTACTGTAGTCTGGTCTCCTTCTCCACCAGTTACCAGACCCGGTCTGCTAGGTGGTTGCTACTGTAGTCTGGTCTCCTTCACCACCAGGTACCAGACCCGGTCTGCTAGGTGGTTGCTACTGTAGTCTGGTCTCCACCACCACCACCAGGTACCAGACCCGGTCTGCTAGGTGGTTGCTACTGTAGTCTGGTCTCCACCACCACAGGTACCAGACCCGGTCTGCTAGGTGGTTGCTACTGTAGTCTGGTCTCCTTCTCCACCAGGTACCAGACCCGGTCTGCTAGGTGGTTGCTACTGTAGTCTGGTCTCCACCACCACCAGGTACCAGACCCGGTCTGCTAGGTGGTTGCTACTGTAGTCTGGTCTCCTTCTCCACCAGGTACCAGACCCGGTCTGCTAGGTGGTTGCTACTGTAGTCTGGTCTCCCACCAGGTACCAGACCCGGTCTGCTAGGTGGTTGCTACTGTAGTCTGGTCTCCTCCACCACCAGGTACCAGACCCGGTCTGCTAGGTGGTTGCTACTGTAGTCTGGTCTCCACCAGGTACCAGACCCGGTCTGCTAGGTGGTTGCTACTGTAGTCTGGTCTCCACCAGGTACCAGACCCGGTCTGCTAGGTGGTTGCTACTGTAGTCTGGTCTCCTCCACCACCAGGTACCAGACCCGGTCTGCTAGGTGGTTGCTACTGTAGTCTGGTCTCCACCAGGTACCAGATCCGGTCTGCTAGGTGGTTGCTACTGTAGTCTGGTCTCCTCCACCACCAGTTACCAGACCCGGTCTGCTAGGTGGTTGCTACTGTAGTCTGGTCTCCTTCTCCACCAGTTACCAGACCCGGTCTGCTAGGTGGTTGCTACTGTAGTCTGGTCTCCTTCTGCACCACCAGGTACCAGACCCGGTCTGCTAGGTGGTTGCTACTGTAGTCTGGTCTCCACCACCAGTTACCAGACCCGGTCTGCTAGGTGGTTGCTACTGTAGTCTGGTCTCCTTTACCACCAGGTACCAGACCCGGTCTGCTAGGTGGTTGCTACTGTAGTCTGGTCTCCTTCTCCACCAGGTACCAGACCCGGTCTGCTAGGTGGTTGCTACTGTAGTCTGGTCTCCTTCTCCACCAGGTACCAGACCCGGTCTGCTAGGTGGTTGCTACTGTAGTCTGGTCTCCTTTACCACCACCAGGTACCAGACCCGGTCTGCTAGGTGGTTGCTACTGTAGTCTGGTCTCCACCAGGTACCAGACCCGGTCTGCTAGGTGGTTGCTACTGTAGTCTGGTCTCCTTCTCCACCAGGTACCAGACCCGGTCTGCTAGGTCGTTGCTACTGTAGTCTGGTCTCCTTCTCCACCAGGTACCAGACCCGGTCTGCTTGGTGGTTGCTACTGTAGTCTGGTCTCCACCACCACCAGGTACCAGACCCGGTCTGCTAGGTGGTTGCTACTGTAGTCTGGTCTCCTTCTCCACCAGGTACCAGACCCGGTCTGCTAGGTGGTTGCTACTGTAGTCTGGTCTCCTTCTCCACCAGGTACCAGACCCGGTCTGCTAGGTGGTTGCTACTGTAGTCTGGTCTCCTTTACCACCACCAGGTACCAGACCCGGTCTGCTAGGTGGTTGCTACTGTAGTCTGGTCTCCTTCTCCACCAGCGGTTACCAGACCCGGTCTGCTAGGTGGTTGCTACTGTAGTCTGGTCTCCTTCTCCACCAGTTACCAGACCCGGTCTGCTAGGTGGTTGCTACTGTAGTCTGGTCTCCACCACCAGGTACCAGACCCGGTCTGCTAGGTGGTTGCTACTGTAGTCTGGTCTCCTTCTCCACCAGGTACCAGAGCCGGTCTGCTAGGTGGTTGCTACTGTAGTCTGGTCTCCTTCTCCACCAGTTACCAGACCCGTTCTGCTAGGTGGTTGCTACTGTAGTCTGGTCTCCACCACCAGGTACCAGACCCGGTCTGCTAGGTGGTTGCTACTGTAGTCTGGTCTCCTTCTCCACCACCAGGTACCAGACCCGGTCTGCTAGGTGGTTGCTACTGTAGTCTGGTCTCCACCACCAGTGGTTACCAGACCCGGTCTGCTAGGTGGTTGCTACTGTAGTCTGGTCTCCTTCTCCACCAGGTACCAGACCCGGTCTGCTAGGTGGTTGCTACTGTAGTCTGGTCTCCTTCACCGCCACCAGGTACCAGACCCGGTCTGCTAGGTGGTTGCTACTGTAGTCTGGTCTCCTTCTCCACCAGGTACCAGACCCGGTCTGCTAGGTGGTTGCTACTGTAGTCTGGTCTCCACCACCAGTGGTTACCAGACCCGGTCTGCTAGGTGGTTGCTACTGTAGTCTGGTCTCCTTCTCCACCAGGTACCAGACCCGGTCTGCTAGGTGGTTGCTACTGTAGTCTGGTCTCCACCACCACCAGGTACCAGACCCGGTCTGCTAGGTGGTTGCTACTGTAGTCTGGTCTCCTTCTCCACCAGGTACCAGACCCGGTCTGCTAGGTGGTTGCTACAGTAGTCTGGTCTCCTTCTCCACCAGGTACCAGACCCGGTCTGCTAGGTGGTTGCTACTGTAGTCTGGTCTCCTTCTCCACCAGGTACCAGACCCGGTCTGCTAGGTGGTTGCTACTGTAGTCTGGTCTCCTTCACCACCAGGTACCAGACCCGGTCTGCTAGGTGGTTGCTACTGTAGTCTGGTCTCCTTCTCCACCACCAGGTACCAGACCCGGTCTGCTAGGTGGTTGCTACTGTAGTCTGGTCTCCACCACCAGTGGTTACCAGACCCGGTCTGCTAGGTGGTTGCTACTGTAGTCTGGTCTCCTTCTCCACCAGGTACCAGACCCGGTCTGCTAGGTGGTTGCTACTGTAGTCTGGTCTCCTTCACCACCACCAGGTACCAGACCCGGTCTGCTAGGTGGTTGCTACTGTAGTCTGGTCTCCTTTACCACCAGGTAACAGACCTGGTCTGCTAGGTGGTTGCTACTGTAGTCTGGTCTCCTTTACCACCAGGTACCAGACCCGGTCTGCTAGGTGGTTGCTACTGTAGTCTGGTCTCCTTCTCCACCAGGTACCAGACCCGGTCTGCTAGGTGGTTGCTACTGTAGTCTGGTCTCCACCAGGTACCAGACCCGGTCTGCTAGGTGGTTGCTACTGTAGTCTGGTCTCCTTCTCCACCAGGTACCAGACCCGGTCTGCTAGGTGGTTGCTACTGTAGTCTGGTCTCCACCACCACCAGGTACCAGACCCGGTCTGCTAGGTGGTTGCTACTGTAGTCTGGTCTCCTTCACCACCAGTTACCAGACCCGGTCTGCTAGGTGGTTGCTACTGTAGTCTGGTCTCCACCACCACCAGTTACCAGACCCGGTCTGCTAGGTGGTTGCTACTGTAGTCTGGTCTCCTTCTCCACCAGGTACCAGACCCGGTCTGCTAGGTGGTTGCTACTGTAGTCTGGTCTCCTTCTCCACCAGGTACCAGACCCGGTCTGCTAGGTGGTTGCTACTGTAGTCTGGTCTCCACCAGGTACCAGACCCGGTCTGCTAGGTGGTTGCTACTGTAGTCTGGTCTCCTTCTCCACCAGTTACCAGACCCGGTCTGCTAGGTGGTTCCTACTGTAGTCTGGTCTCCTTCACCACCACCAGGTACCAGACCCAGTCTGCTAGGTGGTTGCTACTGTAGTCTGGTCTCCACCACCAGGTACCAGACCTGGTCTGCTAGGTGGTTGCTACTGTAGTCTGGTCTCCTTCTCCACCAGGTACCAGACCCGGTCTGCTAGGTGGTTGCTACTGTAGTCTGGTCTCCACCACCACCAGGTACCAGACCCGGTCTGCTAGGTGGTTGCTACTGTAGTCTGGTCTCCTTCTCCACCAGGTACCAGACCCGGTCTGCTAGGTGGTTGCTACTGTAGTCTGGTCTCCTTCTCCACCAGGTACCAGACCCGGTCTGCTAGGTGGTTCCTACTGTAGTCTGGTCTCCTTCACCACCACCAGGTACCAGACCCAGTCTGCTAGGTGGTTGCTACTGTAGTCTGGTCTCCACCACCAGGTACCAGACCTGGTCTGCTAGGTGGTTGCTACTGTAGTCTGGTCTCCTTCTCCACCAGGTACCAGACCCGGTCTGCTAGGTGGTTGCTACTGTAGTCTGGTCTCCTTCTCCACCAGGTACCAGACCCGGTCTGCTAGGTGGTTGCTACTGTAGTCTGGTCTCCTTCTCCACCAGGTACCAGACCCGGTCTGCTAGGTGGTTGCTACTGTAGTCTGGTCTCCTTCTCCACCAGGTACCAGACCCGGTCTGCTAGGTGGTTGCTACTGTAGTCTGGTCTCCACCACCAGGTACCAGACCCGGTCTGCTAGGTGGTTGCTACTGTAGTCTGGTCTCCACCACCAGGTACCAGACCCGGTCTGCTAGGTGGTTGCTACTGTAGTCTGGTCTCCACCAGGTACCAGACCCGGTCTGCTAGGTGGTTGCTACTGTAGTCTGGTCTCCACCAGGTACCAGACCCGGTCTGCTAGGTGGTTGCTACTGTAGTCTGGTCTCCACCAGGTACCAGACCCGGTCTGCTAGGTGGTTGCTACTGTAGTCTGGTCTCCTTCTCCACCAGGTACCAGACCCGGTCTGCTAGGTGGTTGCTACTGTAGTCTGGTCTCCTTCTCCACCAGCGGTTACCAGACCTGGTCTGCTAGGTGGTTGCTACTTAAAGTCCCCAGGACATTTACAGTATTAGGGAAGACTGCCGTCTCGTCTTGTGCACCAGAGGCCTGGAATAGTCTCCAACCCAGGCTTCATCTAGATATGTTAGTACCACTGAAGGAATTTAACATGTTGATTGGAAACTCTGTTCAGAGGAGTGTAAATGCTTTTTTAAGGCTGGATCATGTTGTTGAGTTGTATTGTAGTATGTTTTAATTCTGTCATATTGATTTTGCTTCCTTCTTGGCCACGTCTCCCTTGAAAAAGAGACTCGGTCTTAAATGGGCTTTTCCTGGTTAAATAGATCAAAACGACTGTCTCCATTAGATGAAGACAGAAAGTATCCTCTCATCGCTCCAACATGCCTTCCTCCCTTCATCTCACCCCCTCTCTCTCTCGCTCTCCCCGCCATCCCCCCCCTACTCTTCCAGGCAGGCAGCACCTGTGCTGGGTGAGCGCCCAGCGCCCAGACAAGGCTCTGTGTGTTCTCCCTGCCTAGTCATCTCTCTCTCCCTCTCTCTCCCTCTCTGGCTCCCCGCCCAGCCATGCCATGCCCTGCCCTGCCACGCCGGGAACCATAACAACCGTTTGCCATTCTCTCCACCCCTGCACCGACCCCAAACCCCAATCATTACCACAGTAATATTTGCAGACAAAAATACTAAAATGCCGACAAAGACCGACAGACAGAGAACGACTAGACCCCACACAGTTAGTTCTACCTTCCTATCAGTCTCAGCTTCCCCTAGGCTGTGAGCCAAGCTATCTAACCTATCCTAATACATAATGAATGGGTTGAGAGAATCTCTGGCTCCAGGGCCTGGAATATAAAAACGTAGACAGACGTCTAATGTTTTAATGAGCTGCTCTGTGCCTTAAAAAAGGAAAGGTTCACCCATTTTCAATGTTATATTGTTTTTGTGCATCTCTGAGTGACGTTCTATCGATTCCCTGGGTCATTTCATGTTTATCTGAGTTATTGGTGTTCGAGCGGGCAGAAATCCGGCCAGTATGACGTAGCACTGTGATAAAGTCTCTCTCACTACACGGGAAGTTAATAAGAATGGTACTGTATATACAGTCAAAAGTTTGAACACACCTACTCATTCCAGGGTTTTTCTTTATTTTTACTATTTTCTACATTGTAGAATAATAGTGAAGACATCAAAACTATGAAATAACACATGGAATCATGTAGTAACCAAAAAAAGGGGTTAAACAAATCAAAATATATTTTATTTGAGATTCTTCAAAGTAGCCACCATTTGCCTTGATGACAGCTTTGCACACTCTTGGCATTCTCTCAACCAGCTTCATGAGGTAGTCACCTGGAATGGATTCAAATTAACAAGTGTGCCTTTTTAAAAATTAATTTGTGGAATTTCTTTCCTTCTTAATGCATTTGAACCAATCAGTTGTGTTGTGACAAGGTGGGGGGGGGGGGTATACAGAAGATAGCCCTATTTGGTAAAAGACCAAGTCCATATTATGGCAAGAACAGCTCAAATAAGCAAAGAAAAACTGTCCATCATTACTTTGAGACATGAAGGTCAGTCAATCCAGAAAGTTTCAAGAACTTTGAACATTTCTTCAAGTGCAGTTGCAAACACCATTAAGCGCTATGATGAAACTGGCTCTCATGAGGACCACCACAGGAAAGGAAGACCCAGAGTTACCTCTGCTGCAGAGGATAAGTTCATTAGAGTTAACTGCACCTCAGATTGTAGCCCAAATAAATGCTTCACAGAGTTCAAGTAACAGACACATCTCAACATCAACTGTTCAGAGGAGACTGCGTGAATCAGACCTTCATGGTCGAATTGCTGCAAAGAAACCACTACTAAAGGACACCAATAAGAAGAAGAGACTTGTTTGGGCCAAGAAACACAAGCAATGGACATTAGACCGGTGGAAATCTGTCCTTTGGTCTGATGAGTCCAAATTTGAGATTTTTGGTTCCAACCGCCGGGTCTTTGTGAGACGCAGAGTAGGTGAATGGATTATCTCCACATGAGTAGGTGTGTCCAAACTTTTGACTGGTACTGTACAGGGAGAACCAGTATCAATCAATGACATTTTATTTATAAAGCCCTTTTTACATCAGCAGATGTCACAAAGTGCTATACAGAAACCCAGCCTAAAACCCCAAACAGCAAGCAATGCAGATGTAGAAGCACGGTGGCTAGGAAAAACTCCCTAGAAAGGCAGGAACCTAGGAAGAAACCTAGAGAGGAACCAGGCTCTGAGGGGTGGCCAGTCCTCTTCTGGCTGTGCTGGTAGAGATTATAAGAGTACATGGCCATTAAGGCCAGATTTTTCTCCAAGATGTTCAAACGTTCATAGATGACCAGCAGGGTCAAATAATAATCACAGTGGTTGTAGAGGTTGCAACAGGTCAGTATCAGATTATATATATATAGGGAGAACCACTACCAGATTATATATAGGGAGAACCACTACCAGATTATATACAGGGAGAACCACTACCAGATTATATACAGGGAGAACCAGTACCAGATTATATATAGGGAGAACCACTACCAGATTATATACAGGGAGAACCACTACCAGATTATATACAGGGAGAACCACTACCAGATTATATACAGGGAGAACCACTACCAGATTATATACAGGGAGAACCACTACCAGATTATATATAGGGAGAACCACTACCAGATTATATACAGGGAGAACCACTACCAGATTATATATATAGGGAGAACCACTACCAGATTATATATATAGGGAGAACCACTACCAGATTATATATATAGGGAGAACCACTACCAGATTATATACAGGGAGAACCAGTACAAGATCAATGTGTAGGGGTAAAAGCTATATAAGGTAGGGTAAATAATAATAATGCCATTTAGCAGACGCTTTTATCCAAAGCGATTTACAGTCATGCTTGCATGGGTGGTCCCGGGGATCGAACCCACTACCTTGGCGTTACAAGCGCCATGCTCTACCAGCTGAGCTACAGAGGACCACAGTGACTAGGCATCAGGATAGATAATAATAAGGTATTTGAGGTAGATATGTACATGAAGGCAGGGTAAAGTGACTAGGCGTCAGGATAGATAATAATAAGGTATTTGAGGTAGATATGAACATGAAGGCAGGGTAAAGTGACTAGGCATCAGGATAGATAATAATAAGGTATTTGAGGTAGATATGTACATGAAGGCAGGGTAAAGTGACTAGGCGTCAGGATAGATAATAATAAGGTATTTGAGTTAGATACAGTGGGGAGAACAAGTATTTGATACACTGCCGATTTTGCAGGTTTTCCTACTTACAAAGCATGTAGAGGTCTGTAATTTTTATCATAGGTACACTTCAACTGTGAGAGACGGAATCTAAAACAAAAATCCAGAAAATCACATTGTATGATTTTTAAGTAATTAATTTGCATTTTATTCTTTCGATTTCCCATGATGTCAAGCAAAGAGGCACTGAGTTTGAAGGTAGGCCTTGAAATACATCCACAGGTACACCTCCAATTGACTCAAATGATGTCAATTAGCCTATCAGAAGCTTCTAAAGCCATGACATAATTTTCTGGAATTTTCCAAGCTGTTTAAAGGCACAGTCAACATAGTGTATGTAAACTTCTGACCCACTGGAATTGTGATACAGTGAATTATAAGTGAAATAATCTGTCTGTAAACAATTGTTTGAAAAATTACTTGTGTCATGCACAAAGTAGATGTCCTAACCGACTTGCCAAAACTATAGTTTGTTAACAAGAAATGTGTGGAGTGGTTGAAAAAGCAGTTTTAATGACTCCAACCTAAGTGTATGTTAACTTCCGAATTAAACTGATATATATATATATATATATATATATATATATATATAAGTTTGGGGTCACTTTTTTTGTCCATTAAAATAACATCAAATTGATCAGAAATACAGTGTAGACATTGTTAATGTTGTAAATGGCTATTGTAGCTGGAAACGGCTGATTTTTAATGGAATATCTATTTCTGATCAATTTGATGTTATTTTAATGGACAATTTTTTTTATTTTCTTTTGAAAACAAGGACATTTCTAAGTGTCCCAAACTTTTGAACGTAGTATATATAGTGGCTTGCAATAGTATTCACCCCCCTTGGCATTTTTCCTATGTTGTTGCCTTACAACCTGGATTTACAATGGATTTTTTTTTTTTTGGGGGGGGGGGGGGTGAACATGCCTACCACGTTGAAGATGCAAAATATATTTTTTTGTGAAACAAACAAGAAAAAAGATAAAAAAAACAGAACTTGAGCGTGCATAACTATTCACCCCCCCAAAGTCAATACTTTGTAGAGCCACCTTTTTTGCCCATTCTTCAAGGCAAAACTGCTCCAGCTCCTTCAAGTTGGATGGGTTCCGCTGGTGTACAGCAATCTTTAAGTCATACCACAGATTCTCAATTGGATTGAGGTCTGGGCTTTGACTAGGCCATTCCAAGACATTTACATGTTTCCCCTTAAACCACTCGAGTGTTGCTTTAGCAGTATGCTTAGGGTCATTGTCCTGCTGGAAGGTGAACCTCTGTCCCAGTCTCAAATCTCTGGAAGGCTGAAATAGGTTTCCCCTCAAGAATTTCCCTATATTTAGCGCCATCCATCATTCCTTAAATTCTGACCAGTTTCCCAGTCCCTGCCGATGAAAAACATCCCCACAGCATGATGCTGCCACCACCATGCTTCACTGTGGGGATGGTGTTCTCTGGGTGATGAGAGGTGTTGGGTTTGCGCCAGACATAGCGTTTTCCTTGATGGCCAAAAAGCTCAGTTTTAGTCTCATCTGACCAGAGTACCTTCTTCCATATGTTTGGGGAGTCTCCCACATGGCTTTTGGCGAACACCAAACATGTTTGCTTATTTTTTTCTTTAAGCAATGGCTTTTTTCTGGCCACTCTTCCGTAAAGCCAAGCTCTGTGGAGTGTACGGCTTAAAGTGGTCCTCTCTTGGCAGGTTTTTGTGGTGCCATATTCTTTCCATTTTTTAATAATGGATTTAAAAATGGTGCTCTGTGGGATGTTCAAAGTATCTGATATTTTTTTATAACCAAACCCTGATCTGTACTTCTCCACAACTTTGTCCCTGACCTGTTTGGAGAGCTCCTTGGTCTTCATGGTGCCACTTGCTTGGTGGTGCCACTTTCTTAGTGGTGTTGCAGACTCTGGGGCCTTTCAGAACAGGTGTATATATACACTGAGATCACGTGACACTTAAATAAAGTCCACCTGTGTGCAATCTAACGAATTATGTGACTTCTGAAGGTAACTGGTTGCACCAGATCTTATTTTGGGGCTTCATAGCAAAGGGGGTGAATACATATGCACGCACCACTTTTCCGTTATTTATTTTTTGAATTTCACTTCACCAATTTGGACTATTTTGTGTATGTCCATTACATGAAATCCAAATAAAAATCAATTTAAATTATAGGTTGTAATGCAACAATATAGGAAAAACGGCAAGTGGTATGAAGACTTTTGCAAGGCACTGTATAGTCAGAGTCAATTGAAGATAGGGTCAGTGCAGATAGTCCGGGTAACCATTTAATTAACTATTTAGCAGTCTTATGGCTTGGGGTAGAAGTTGTCTAGGAGCTTGCTGGTCTGAGAGCCGATGCTTCGGTACCATTTGCCGGACAATAGCAGTGTATGGCTTGGGTGGCTGGATGGCAGGGAGATCGGCCTCAGTGATGTACTGGGCCCATCCGCACCACCATCTGCAGTGCTTTGTGGTCAAGGGTGATGCATTTGGCATACCAAGCAGTAATGTAGCCAGTCAAGACGCTCTCGATGGTGCAGCTGTAGAACCTTTTGTGGATATGAGGGCCCATGCCAAACCTTCTCAGCCTCCTGAGGTTAGTGGAGGTTAGTGAAGACATAGTGGAGACATAGTGGAGGTTAGTGAAGACATAGTGGAGGTTAGTGGAGGTTAGTGAAGACAGTGGAGGTTAGTGAAGACATAGTGAAGACATAGTGGAGGTTAGTGAAGACATAGTGGAGGTTAGTGAAGACATAGTGGAGGTTAGTGGAGGTTAGTGAAGACATAGTGGAGGTTAGTGAAGACATAGTGGAGGTTAGTGAAGACATAGTGGAGGTTAGTGAAGGCATAGTGGAGGTTAGTGGAGGTTAGTGAAGACATAGTGGAGGTTAGTGAAGACATAGTGGAGGTTAGTGAAGGCATAGTGGAGGTTAGTGAAGGCATAGTGGAGGTTAGTGAAGGCATAGTGGAGGTTAGTGAAGGCATAGTGAAGGTTAGTGAAGACATAGTGGAGGTTAGTGAAGACATAGTGGAGGTTAGTGAAGACATAGTGAAGGTTAGTGAAGACATAGTAAAGGTTAGTGAAGACATAGTAAAGGTTAGTGAAGGCATAGTGGAGGTTAGTGAAGGCATAGTGGAGGTTAGTGAAGACATAGTGGAGGTTAGTGAAGACATAGTGGAGGTTAGTGAAGACATAGTGGAGGTTAGTGAAGACATAGTGGAGGTTAGTGAAGACATAGTGGAGGTTAGTGAAGACATAGTGGAGGTTAGTGAAGACATAGTGGAGGTTAGTGAAGACATAGTGGAGGTTAGTGAAGACATAGTGGAGGTTAGTGAAGACATAGTGGAGGTTAGTGAAGACATAGTGAAGGTTAGTGAAGACATAGTGGAGGTTAGTGAAGACATAGTGGAGGTTAGTGAAGACATAGTGGAGGTTAGTGAAGACATAGTGGAGGTTAGTAAAGGTTAGTGAAGACATAGTGGAGGTTAGTGAAGGTTAGTGAAGACATAGTGGAGGTTAGTGAAGACATAGTGGAGGTTAGTGAAGACATAGTGGAGGTTAGTGAAGGCATAGTGGAGGTTAGTGAAGACATAGTGAAGACATAGTGAAGACATAGTGAAGACATAGTGGAGGTTAGTGAAGACATAGTGGAGGTTAGTGAAGACATAGTGGAGGTTAGTGAAGACATAGTGGAGGTTAGTGAAGACATAGTGGAGGTTAGTGAAGACATAGTGGAGGTTAGTGAAGACATAGTGGAGGTTAGTGAAGGCATAGTGGAGGTTAGTGAAGGCATAGTGGAGGTTAGTGAAGGCATAGTGGAGGTTAGTGAAGGCATAGTGGAGGTTAGTGAAGACATAGTGGAGGTTAGTGAAGACATAGTGGAGGTTAGTGAAGACTGAGGCAGTAGACTAGATCCTCACCGTTGTAATGCGTGTCTGGAGAGCCAGGGGTTCTGGGTGTTGAGTCCAGGGTGTCTGAGTAGCAGCTCTCCCCAGCCGAGTCCCATCCGGAGGATGAGGAGGACAGGGAGGAGGACGAGGGGTAGCACTGGTCCTCCTCATAGACATCCTCAAACTTCCTCTTCAGTAGCCCGCTCATGGTGCCAGCCAGCATGGAGCTGATCTGAGGAACACAGGGAGAGAAGAGGGGGTTATTAGCATTGCTTTAGCTAGCATGGACATGATCTGAGGAACACAGGGAGAGGAGAGAGGAGGGTGAGGGGTTTTTAACATATTTACAATTAGCATAATCAGCATGTCATAACTGCAGTGGGTTGTGATTTCAGCAGACGTGATCATGGTAATGATTACAGGCGTCCTACACAGGAAGGCCTCAGGGTTAATATTTGTCACGCTCACATTAAACTAACTATTATCATATAATCTGATTATCATACTATGAATAATATCCATAGGCTACTATAATAAAGGCTGAAAACCCATGGTGGTGCTCATGGGTTTATGTTCTAAAACCATAGCATAGGCCTAAAAGGCTGGATTTGCTACGACCATAGACAGATGTCTGAGTGAAAGGTACAATGGTCTCTGCTTAGTACAAGCTAGCCCCGTGCTGCCAAGCTAGCCCCGTGCTGCCAAGCTAGCCCCGTGCTGCCAAGCTAGCCCCGTGCTGCCAAGCTAGCCCCGTGCTGCCAAGCTAGCCCCGTGCTGCCATGTGAGGCCCTGCAGAACACACCTCAGACACAGAGAGAGGTGGGGTTGAGAGAGAGATGGGGTGACAAAGAGAGAGAGAGGGGGGGCGAGAGAGAGAGGGGGCGAGAGAGAGAGAGAGGGGGGGGCGAGAGAGAGAGAGAGAGCGGGGGGGGGCGAGAGAGAGAGGGGGGGCGAGAGAGAGAGAGGGGGGCGAGAGAGAGGGGGGCGAGAGAGAGAGAGAGGGGGGCGAGAGAGAGAGAGAGGGGGCGAGAGAGAGAGAGAGGGTGCGAGAGAGAGAGAGAGGGGTGCGAGAGAGAGAGAGGGGGGCGAGAGAGAGAGAGAGGGGGGGGCGAGAGAGAGAGAGAGAGGGGGCGAGAGAGAGAGAGAGAGGGGGCGAGAGAGAGAGAGAGAGAGGGGGGCGAGAGAGAGAGAGAGAGAGGGGGGCGAGAGAGAGAGAGAGAGGGGGCGAGAGAGAGAGAGAGGGGGCGAGAGAGAGAGAGAGGGGGCGAGAGAGAGAGGGGGGGGCGAGAGAGAGAGGGGGGGGGCGAGAGAGAGAGGGGGGGGGCGAGAGAGAGAGAGGGGGGGGCGAGAGAGAGAGGGGGGGGGGGCGAGAGAGAGAGGGGGGGGGGGGGCGAGAGAGAGAGGGGGGGGCGAGAGAGAGAGAGGGGGGGGCGAGAGAGAGAGAGAGAGAGAGAGAGAGAGACCCAGAGTCTCTCAGAGCGTTCAGTCAGCCCACTGACACCCCTATCAGACTACAGCAAAATCAGTCTATCTGAACAGAGCAATCCTCAATCATGAGGCATCAAAGCCAAAGGAACTGAATAATATTAAGAAATGCTATAGATGGAAGGAAAGTAGTGTTGAAACCTACCAAAAAACTATTAGGCAACAACAAATTCAATCCATTCTAGACAACTTCCTGGACAAAACGTTCCACTGTAATAGTGAAGGTGTAAACTTGGCAGTAGAAAACCTAAACAGTATATTTGACCTCTCAGCTTCCCTATCAAATCTAAAAATCTCTAACAGAAAACCAAAGAAAAGTAACAACAGTGATAAATGGTTTGATGAAGAATGCAAAAACCTAAGAAAGAAATTGAGAAACCTATCCAACCAAAAACATAGAGACCCAGAAAACCTGAGCCTACGCCTTCACTATGGTGAATCACTAAAACAATACAGAAACACACTACGGAAAAAGAAGGAACAGCACGTCAGAAATCAGCTCAATGTAATTGAAGAATCCATAGACTCTAACGACTTCTGGGAAAATTGGAAAACACTAAACAAACAACAACACGAAGAGCTATCTATCCAAAACGGAGATGTATGGGTAAACCACTTCTCCAATCTTTTTGGCCCTATAACAGAGAACAAACAGCAAAAAAATATACATGATCAAATGCAAAACTTAGAATCAACTATTAAAAAGACTACCAGAACCCACTGGATTCTCCAATTACATTGAATGAACTACAGGACAAAATACAAACCCTCCAACCCAAAAAGTCCTGTGGTGTTGATGGTATCCTCAATGAAATGATAAAATATACAGACCACAAATTTCAATTAGCTATACTTAAACTCTTTAACATCATCCTTAGCTCTGGCATCTTCCCCAATATTTGGAACCAAGGACTGATCACCCCAATCCACAAAAGTGGAGACAAATTTGACCCCAATAACTACCGTGGGATATGCGTCAACAGCAACCTTGGGAAAATCCTCTGCATTATCATTAACAGCAGACTAGTTCATTTCCTCAGTGAAAACAATGTACTGAGCAAATGTCAAATAGGCTTTTTACCAAATTACCGTACGACAGACCACGTATTCACCCTGAACACCCTAATTGACAAACAAACAAACCAAAACAAAGGCAAAGTCTTCTCATGCTTTGTTGATTTCAAAAAAGCTTTTGACTCAATTTGGCATGAGGGTCTGCTATATAAATTGATGGAAAGTGGGGTTGGGGGAAAAACATACGTCATTATAAAATCCATGTACACAAACAACAAGTGTGCGGTTAAAATTGGGAAAAAAAACACACACATTTCTTTCCACAGGGCCGTGAGACAGGGATGCAGTTTAAGGCCTCCCTCTTCAACATATATAGATCAACGAATTTGCGAGGGCACTAGAACAGTCTGCAGCACCCGGCCTCACCCTACTAGAATCTGAAGTCAAATGTCTTCTGTTTGCTGATGATCTGGTGCTTCTGTCACCAACCAAGGAGGGCCTACAGCAGCACCTAGATCTTCTGCACAGATTCTGTCAGACCTGGGCCCTGACAGTAAATCTCAGTAAGACAAAAATAATGGTGTTCCAAAAAAGGTCCAGTTGCCAGGACCACAAATATAAATTCCATCTAGACACAGTTGCCCTAGAGCACACAAAAAACAATACATACCTCGGCCTAAACATCAGCGCCACAGGTAACTTCCACAAAGCTGTGAACGATCTGACAGACAAGGCAAGAAGGGCCTTCTATGCCATCAAAAGGAACATAAAATTTGACATACCAATAAGGATCTGGCTAAAAATACTTGAATCAGTTATAGAACCCATTGCCCTTTATGGTTGTGAGGTCTGGGGTCCGCTCACCGCTCACCAACCAAGAATTCACAAAATGGAACAAACACCAAATTGAGACTGCATGCAGAATTCTGCAAAAACATCCTCCGTGTACAATGTAAAACACCAAATAATGCATTCAGAGCAGAATTAGGCCAATACCCGATAATGATCAAAATCCAGAAAAGAGCCGTTAAATTCTATAACCACTTAAAAGGAAGCGATTCCCAAACCTTCCATAACAAAGCCATCACCTACAGAGAGATGAACTTGGAGAAGAGTCCCCTAAGTAAGCTGGTCCTGGGGCTCTGTTCACAAACACAAACAGACCCCACACACACCCCAGGACAACAACAACACCACCACAATTAGACCCAACCAAATCACGAGAAAACAAAAACAGAATTACTTGACACATTGGAAAGAACAAACAATAAAACAGAGCAAACTAGAATGCTATTTGGCCCTAAACAGAGAGTACACAGTGGCAGAATACCTGACCACTGTGACTGACCCAAACTTAAGGAAAGCTTTGACTATGTACAGACTCAGTGAGCATAGCCTTGCTATTGAGAAAGGCCGCCGTAGGCAGACCTGGCTCTCAAGAGAAGACAGGCTATGTGCACACTGCCCACAAAATGAGGTGGAAACTGAGCTGCACTTCCTAACCTCCTGCCAAATGTATGACCATATTAGAGATACATATTTCCCTCAGATTACAGCGATCCACAAAGAATTCGAAAACAAACCCAATTTTGATAAACTCCCATATCTATTGGGTGAAAAACCACAGTGTGCCATCAGCTGCAAGATTTGTGACCTGTTGGCACAAGAAAAGGGCAACCAGTGAAGAACAAACACCATTGTAAATACAACCCATATTTATGTTTATTTATTTTCCCATTTGTACTTTAACCATTTGCACATTGTTACAACACTGTATATATACATTATATGACATTTGAAATGTCTTTATTCCTTTGGAACTTCTGAGTGTAATGTTTACTGTTAATAATTATTGTTTATTTCACTTTTGTTTACTATCTACTTCACTTGCTTTGGCAATGTTAACATAGGTTTCCCATGCCAATAAAGCCCTTAAATTGAAATTTAATTGAGAGAGCTTAATGTTCCACACAGACCATCCCCTGGCATGGCACAGTGCTATATTAACAGACCATCCCCTGGCATGGCACAGTGCTATATTAACAGACCATCCCCTGGCATGGCACAGTGCTATATTAACAGACCATCCCCTGGCACAGTGCTATATTAACAGACCATCCCCTGGCATGGCACAGTGCTATATTAACAGACCATCCCCTGGCATGGCACAGTGCTATATTAACAGACCATCCCCTGGCATGGCACAGTGCTATATTAACAGACCATCCCCTGGCATGGCACAGTGCTATATTAACAGACCATCCCCTGGCATGGCACAGTGCTATATTAACAGACCATCCCCTGGCACAGTGCTATATTAACAGACCATCCCCTGGCACAGTGCTATATTAACAGACCATCCCCTGGCATGGCACAGTGCTATATTAACAGACCATCCCCTATATTAACACACTACCCCTCAGTTAACAGTGCTATATTAACACACTACCCCTATATTAACACACTACCCCTATATTAACACACTACCCCTATATTAACACACTACCCCTATATTAACACACTACCCCTATATTAACACACTACCCCTCAGTTAACACACTACCCCTATATTAACACACTACCCCTATGTTAACAGTGCTATATTAACACACTACCCCTATATTAACACACTACCCCTCAGTTAACAGTGCTATATTAACACACTACCCCTATATTAACACACTACCCCTATATTAACACACTACCCCTATTTAACACACTACCCCTATATTAACACACCACCCCTATATTAACACACTACCCCTATATTAACACACTACCCCTATATTAACACACTACCCCTATATTAACACACTACCCCTCTGTTAACAGTGCTATATTAACACACTACCCCTATATTAACACACTACCCCTCAGTTAACACACTACCCCTATATTAACACACTACCCCTCTGTTAACAGTGCTATATTAACACACTACCCCTATATTAACACACTACCCCTATATTCACACACTACCCCTATATTCACACACTACCCCTATATTAACACACTACCCCTATATTAACACACTACCCCTATATTAACACACTACCCCTCTGTTAACAGTGCTATATTAACACACTACCCCTATATTAACACACTACCCCTATATTAACACACTACCCCTATATTAACACACTACCCCTATATTAACACACTACCCCTCTGTTAACAGTCATATATTAACACACTACCCCTATATTAACACACTACCCCTCAGTTAACAGTGCTATATTAACACACTACCCCTCAGTTAACAGTGCTATATTAACACACTACCCCTATATTAACACACTACCCCTCAGTTAACAAACTACCCCTATATTAACAAACTACCCCTATATTAACACACTACCCCTATATTAACAAACTACCCCTATATTAACACACTACCCCTAAATTAACAAACTACCCCTATATTAACACACTACCCCTATATTAACACACTACCCCTCAGTTAACAGTGCTATATTAACACACTACCCCTATATTAACACACTACCCCTATATTAACACACTACCCCTATATTAACACACTACCCCTATATTAACACACTACCCCTATATTAACACACTACCCCTATATTAACACACTACCCCTATATTAACACACTACCCCTCAGTTAACAGTGCTATATTAACACACTACCCCTATATTAACACACTACCCCTCAGTTAACAGTGCTATATTAACACACTACCCCTATATTAACACACTACCCCTATATTAACACACTACCCCTATATTAACACACTACCCCTATATTAACACACTACCCCTATATTAACACACTACCCCTATATTAACACACTACCCCTCTGTTAACAGTGCTATATTAACACACTACCCCTATATTAACACACTACCCCTCAGTTAACAGTGCTATATTAACACACTACCCCTCAGTTAACAGTGCTATATTAACACACTACCCCTATATTAACACACTACCCCTCAGTTAACACACTACCCCTATATTAACACACTACCCCTATATTAACACACTACCCCTATATTAACACACTACCCCTATATTAACACACTACCCCTCAGTTAACAGTGCTATATTAACACACTACCCCTATATTAACACACTACCCCTATATTAACACACTACCCCTATATTAACACACTACCCCTATATTAACACACTACCCCTATATTAACACACTACCCCTCAGTTAACAGTGCTATATTAACACACTACCCCTATATTAACACACTACCCCTCAGTTAACAGTGCTTTATTAACACACTACCCCTATATTAACACACTACCCCTATATTAACACACTACCCCTATATTAACACACTACCCCTATATTAACACACTACCCCTCTGTTAACAGTGCTATATTAACATACTACCCCTATATTAACACACTACCCCTATATTAACACACTACCCCTATATTAACACACTACCCCTCTGTTAACAGTGCTATATTAACACACTACCCCTATATTAACACACTACCCCTATATCAACACACTACCCCTATATTAACACACTACCCCTCAGTTAACAGTGCTATATTAACACACTACCCCTCAGTTAACACACTACCCCTCAGTTAACACACTACCCCTATATTAACACACTACCCCTCAGTTAACACACTACCCCTATATTAACACACTACCCCTATATTAACACACTACCCCTCAGTTAACAGTGCTATATTAACACACTACCCCTATATTAACACACTACCCCTCAGTTAACACACTACCCCTCAGTTAACAGTGCTATATTAACACACTACCCCTATATTAACACACTACCCCTCTGTTAACAGTGCTATATTAACACACTACCCCTCAGTTAACACACTACCCCTCAGTTAACACACTACCCCTCAGTTAACACACTACCCCTCAGTTAACACACTACCCCTCAGTTAACAGTCACATATTAACACACTACCCCTATATTAACACACTACCCCTATATTAACACACTACCCCTCAGTTAACACACTACCCCTATATTAACACACTACCCCTATATTAACACACTACCCCTCAGTTAACACACTACCCCTATATTAACACACTACCCCTCAGTTAACACACTACCCCTATATTAACACACTACCCCTATATTAACACACTACCCCTCTGTTAACACACTACCCCTATATTAACACACTACCCCTCTGTTAACACACTACCCCTCAGTTAACAGTGCTATATTAACACACTACCCCTATATTAACACACTACCCCTATATTAACACACTACCCCTATATTAACACACTACCCCTCAGTTAACAGCGCTATATTAACACACTACCCCTATATTAACACACTACCCCTCAGTTAACACACTACCCCTCAGTTAACAGTGCTATATTAACACACTACCCCTATATTAACACACTACCCCTATATTAACACACTACCCCTATATTAACACACTACCCCTATATTAACACACTACCCCTCAGTTAACACACTACCCCTATATTAACACACTACCCCTCAGTTAACAGTGCTATATTAACACACTACCCCTATATTAACACACTACCCCTCTGTTAACACACTACCCCTATATTAACACACTACCCCTCAGTTAACACACTACCCCTCAGTTAACAGTGCTATATTAACACACTACCCCTCAGTTAACACACTACCCCTCAGTTAACACACTACCCCTCAGTTAACACACTACCCCTCAGTTAACAGTGCTATATTAACACACTACCCCTATATTAACACACTACCCCTCAGTTAACACACTACCCCTCAGTTAACACACTACCCCTCAGTTAACACACTACCCCTCAGTTAACAGTGCTATATTAACACACTACCCCTCAGTTAACACACTACCCCTATATTAACACACTACCCCTCAGTTAACAGTCACATATTAACACACTACCCCTATATTAACACACTACCCCTATATTAACACACTACCCCTCAGTTAACACACTACCCCTCAGTTAACACACTACCCCTCAGTTAACACACTACCCCTATATTAACACACTACCCCTATATTAACACACTACCCCTATATTAACACACTACCCCTCAGTTAACAGTGCTATATTAACACACTACCCCTATATTAAGACACTACCCCTATATTAACACACTATCCCTCAGTTAAAGGTGCTATATTAACACACTACCCCTATATTAACACACTACCCCTATATTAACACACTACCCCTATATTAACACACTACCCCTCAGTTAACACACTACCCCTATATTAACACACTACCCCTATATTAACACACTACCCCTATATTAACACACTACCCCTAAGTTAACAGTGCTATATTAACACACTACCCCTATATTAACACACTACCCCTATATTAACACACTACCCCTCTATTAACACACTACCCCTCTGTTAACGGTGCTATATTAACACACTACCCCTATATTAACACACTACCCCTATATTAACACACTACCCCTATATTAACACACTACCCCTCTGTTAACAGTCATATTAACACACTACCCCTATATTAACACACTACCCCTATATTAACACACTACCCCTATATTAACACACTACCCCTCAGTTAACACACTACCCCTCAGTTAACACACTACCCCTATATTAACACACTACCCCTATATTAACACACTACCCCTCTGTTAACAGTGCTATATTAACACACTACCCCTATATTAACACACTACCCCTATATTAACACACTACCCCTATATTAACACACTACCCCTCAGTTAACAGTGCTATATTAACACACTACCCCTATTTTAACACACTACCCCTATATTAACACACTACCCCTCAGTTAAAGGTGCTATATTAACACACTACCCCTATATTAACACACTACCCCTCAGTTAAAGGTGCTATATTAACACACTACCCCTATATTAACACACTACCCCTATATTAACACACTACCCCTATATTAACACACTACCCCTATATTAATACACTACCCCTCAGTTAACACACTACCCCTCAGTTAACACACTACCCCTATATTAACACACTACCCCTATATTAACACACACTACCCCTATATTAACACACTACCCCTAAGTTAACAGTGCTATATTAACACACTACCCCTATATTAACACACTACCCCTATATTAACACACTACCCCTATATTAACACACTACCCCTATATTAACACACTACCCCTCTGTTAACAGTCATATATTAACACACTACCCCCTATATTAACACACTACCCCTATATTAACACACTACCCCTATATTAACACACTACCCCTATATTAACACACTACCCCCTCAGTTAACACACTACCCCTATATTAACACACTACCCCTCTGTTAACAGTGCTATATTAACACACTACCCCTATATTAACACACTACCCCTATATTAACACACTACCCCTCAGTTAACACACTACCCCTCAGTTAACACACTACCCCTATATTAACACACTACCCCTATATTAACACACTACCCCTCAGTTAACAGTGCTATATTAACACACTACCCCTATATTAACACACTACCCCTATATTAACACACTACCCCTATATTAACACACTACCCCTCAGTTAACAGTGCTATATTAACACACTACCCCTATATTAACACACTACCCCTATATTAACACACTACCCCTCAGTTAACAGTGCTATATTAACAGACCACCCCTATATTAACACACTACCCCTCTGTTAACAGTCATATATTAACACACTACCACTATATTAACACACTACCCCTATATTAACACACTACCCCTCAGTTAACAGTCCTATATTAACACACTACCCCTATATTAACACACTACCCCTATATTAACAGACCACCCCTCAGTTAAAGGTGCTATATTAACACACTACCCCTATATTAACACACTACCCCTATATTAACACACTACCCCTCTGTTAACACACTACCCCTCTGTTAACAGTCATATATTAACACACTACCACTATATTAACACACTACCCCTATATTAACACACTACCCCTCAGTTAACAGTCCTATATTAACACACTACCCCTATATTAACACACTACCCCTATATTAACACACTACCCCTCTGTTAACAGTGCTATATTAACACACTACCCCTATATTAACACACTACCCCTCTGTTAACAGTGCTATATTAACACACTACCCCTATATTAACACACTACCCCTCTGTTAACAGTGCTATATTAACACACTACCCCTATATTAACACACTACCCCTATATTAACAGACCACCCCTCAGTTAAAGGTGCTATATTAACACACTACCCCTATATTAACACACTACCCCTATATTAACACACTACCCCTCTGTTAACAGTGCTATATTAACACACTACCCCTATATTAACACACTACCCCTATATTAACACACTACCCCTCTGTTAACAGTGCTATATTAACACACTACCCCTCAGTTAACAGTGCTATATTAACACACTACCCCTCAGTTAACAGTGCTATATTAACACACTACCCCTCAGTTAACACACTACCCCTCAGTTAACACACTACCCCTATATTAACACACTACCCCTATATTAACACACTACCCCTATATTAACACACTACCCCTATATTAACAGACCACCCCTATATTAACACACTACCCCTATATTAACACACTACCCCTATATTAACACACTACCCCTATATTAACACACTACCCCTCAGTTAACAGTGCTATATTAACACACTACCCCTATATTAACACACTACCCCTATATTAACACACTACCCCTCAGTTAACAGTGCTATATTAACACACTACCCCTATATTAACACACTACCCCTATATTAACACACTACCCCTCAGTTAAAGGTGCTATATTAACACACTACCCCTCAGTTAACACACTACCCCTCAGTTAACACACTACCCCTCAGTTAACACACTACCCCTCAGTTAACACACTACCCCTCTGTTTACAGTGCTATATTAACACACTACCCCTATATTAACACACTACCCCTCAGTTAACACACTACCCCTCAGTTAACACACTACCCCTCAGTTAACAGTGCTATATTAACACACTACCCCTATATTAACACACTACCCCTCAGTTAACAGTGCTATATTAACACACTACCCCTCAGTTAACAGTGCTATATTAACACACTACCCCTCAGTTAACACACTACCCCTATATTAACACACTACCCCTATATTAACACACTACCCCTATATTAACACACTACCCCTATATTAACAGACCACCCCTCAGTTAAAGGTGCTATATTAACACACTACCCCTATATTAACACACTACCCCTATATTAACACACTACCCCTCTGTTAACACACTACCCCTCTGTTAACAGTCATATATTAACACACTACCACTATATTAACACACTACCCCTATATTAACACACTACCCCTCAGTTAACAGTCCTATATTAACACACTACCCCTATATTAACACACTACCCCTATATTAACACACTACCCCTCTGTTAACAGTGCTATATTAACACACTACCCCTATATTAACACACTACCCCTCTGTTAACAGTGCTATATTAACACACTACCCCTATATTAACACACTACCCCTCTGTTAACAGTGCTATATTAACACACTACCCCTATATTAACACACTACCCCTATATTAACAGACCACCCCTCAGTTAAAGGTGCTATATTAACACACTACCCCTATATTAACACACTACCCCTATATTAACACACTACCCCTCTGTTAACAGTGCTATATTAACACACTACCCCTATATTAACACACTACCCCTATATTAACACACTACCCCTCAGTTAACAGTGCTATATTAACACACTACCCCTCAGTTAACAGTGCTATATTAACACACTACCCCTCAGTTAACAGTGCTATATTAACACACTACCCCTCAGTTAACACACTACCCCTCAGTTAACACACTACCCCTATATTAACACACTACCCCTATATTAACACACTACCCCTATATTAACACACTACCCCTATATTAACAGACCACCCCTATATTAACACACTACCCCTATATTAACACACTACCCCTATATTAACACACTACCCCTATATTAACACACTACCCCTATATTAACACACTACCCCTCAGTTAACAGTGCTATATTAACACACTACCCCTATATTAACACACTACCCCTATATTAACACACTACCCTCAGTTAACAGTGCTATATTAACACACTACCCCTATATTAACACACTACCCCTATATTAACACACTACCCCTCAGTTAAAGGTGCTATATTAACACACTACCCCTCAGTTAACACACTACCCCTCAGTTAACACACTACCCCTCAGTTAACACACTACCCCTCAGTTAACACACTACCCCTCTGTTTACAGTGCTATATTAACACACTACCCCTATATTAACACACTACCCCTCAGTTAACACACTACCCCTCAGTTAACACACTACCCCTCAGTTAACACACTACCCCTCAGTTAACAGTGCTATATTAACACACTACCCCTATATTAACACACTACCCCTCAGTTAACAGTGCTATATTAACACACTACCCCTCAGTTAACAGTGCTATATTAACACACTACCCCTCAGTTAACACACTACCCCTATATTAACACACTACCCCTATATTAACACACTACCCCTATATTAACACACTACCCCTATATTAACACACTACCCCTATATTAACACACTACCCCTATATTAACACACTACCCCTATATTAACAGACCACCCCTCAGTTAAAGGTGCTATATTAACACACTACCCCTATATTAACACACTACCCCTATATTAACACACTACCCCTCTGTTAACAGTGCTATATTAACACACTACCCCTATATTAACACACTACCCCTATATTAACACACTACCCCTCTGTTAACAGTGCTATATTAACACACTACCCCTCAGTTAACAGTGCTATATTAACACACTACCCCTCAGTTAACAGTGCTATATTAACACACTACCCCTCAGTTAACACACTACCCCTCAGTTAACACACTACCCCTATATTAACACACTACCCCTATATTAACACACTACCCCTATATTAACACACTACCCCTATATTAACAGACCACCCCTATATTAACACACTACCCCTATATTAACACACTACCCCTATATTAACACACTACCCCTATATTAACACACTACCCCTATATTAACACACTACCCCTCAGTTAACAGTGCTATATTAACACACTACCCCTATATTAACACACTACCCCTATATTAACACACTACCCCTCAGTTAACAGTGCTATATTAACACACTACCCCTATATTAACACACTACCCCTATATTAACACACTACCCCTCTGTTAACAGTGCTATATTAACACACTACCCCTATATTAACACACTACCCCTATATTAACACACTACCCCTCAGTTAACACACTACCCCTCAGTTAACACACTACCCCTATATTAACACACTACCCCTATATTAACACACTACCCCTCAGTTAACAGTGCTATATTAACACACTACCCCTATATTAACACACTACCCCTATATTAACACACTACCCCTCAGTTAACAGTGCTATATTAACAAACTACCCCTATATTAACACACTACCCCTATATTAACACACTACCCCTCAGTTAACAGTGCTATATTAACAGACCACCCCTATATTAACACACTACCCCTCTGTTAACAGTCATATATTAACACACTACCACTATATTAACACACTACCCCTATATTAACACACTACCCCTCAGTTAACAGTCCTATATTAACACACTACCCCTATATTAACACACTACCCCTATATTAACAGACCACCCCTCAGTTAAAGGTGCTATATTAACACACTACCCCTATATTAACACACTACCCCTATATTAACACACTACCCCTCTGTTAACACACTACCCCTCTGTTAACAGTCATATATTAACACACTACCACTATATTAACACACTACCCCTATATTAACACACTACCCCTCAGTTAACAGTCCTATATTAACACACTACCCCTATATTAACACACTACCCCTATATTAACACACTACCCCTCTGTTAACAGTGCTATATTAACACACTACCCCTATATTAACACACTACCCCTCTGTTAACAGTGCTATATTAACACACTACCCCTATATTAACACACTACCCCTCTGTTAACAGTGCTATATTAACACACTACCCCTATATTAACACACTACCCCTATATTAACAGACCACCCCTCAGTTAAAGGTGCTATATTAACACACTACCCCTATATTAACACACTACCCCTATATTAACACACTACCCCTCTGTTAACAGTGCTATATTAACACACTACCCCTATATTAACACACTACCCCTATATTAACACACTACCCCTCTGTTAACAGTGCTATATTAACACACTACCCCTCAGTTAACAGTGCTATATTAACACACTACCCCTCAGTTAAGAGGGGGGGGGGGGGGGTGTTAGCGATGGGTGGAAACTCAGGATACTGGACAACGAGGACTGAGTCAGCCAATATAAACTCAGGATACTGGACAACGAGGACTGAGTCAGCCAATATAAACTCAGGATACTGGACAACGAGGACTGAGTCAGCCAATATAAATCTGTACAAGTCTGGAACAGTAATGGTGCAGGGCAACCCTGAACAGTTTCAGCTGGACTTTCACAGAATCAAAGAGGGAGCGCAGCAGGAGAAGCTCTCTCTTGGTGACTCCCCCACCCCGAGCGAGTCAGACCTCTTCCTTAAACAACCCCACAGACGAGCAACCCCAAGTGGAAAGTCAACCTCCAGCTGGCGGTAAGGCGGGTGGATCTGGAACAGCAGGTGAACACTCCAGTCAGCACAAAAAAAAATAGTCCAGCTCAACAACACCCCCTTATCTAGACCTGGAGAGCTGGAGGTGGAGAGAGACATGTCTGCACTCTGGACTGTGGTGAGACAACATCAACGTGAGAAAGAGCAGGAGCAGGAGAAGAACAGAGCACTAGAGGAGAGGGTGGTCAGAGCACTAGGGGAGACGGTGGTCAGAGCACTAGGGGAGACGGTGGTCAGAGCACTAGGGGAGACGGTGGTCAGAGCACTAGGGGAGACGGTGGTCAGAGCACTAGGGGAGACGGTGGTCAGAGCACTAGGGGAGACGGTGGTCAGAGCACTAGGGGAGACGGTGGTCAGAGCACTAGGGGAGACGGTGGTCAGAGCACTAGGGGAGACGGTGGTCAGAGCACTAGGGGAGAGGGTGGTCAGAGTACTAGGGGAGACGGTGGTCAGAGCACTAGGGGAGACGGTGGTCAGAGCACTAGGGGAGACGGTGGTCAGAGCACTAGGGGAGACGGTGGTCAGAGCACTAGGGGAGACGGTCAGGGCCCTAGGGGAGAAGGTCAGGGCCCTAGGGGAGAAGGTCAGGGCCCTATAGGAGAAGGTCAGGGCCCTATAGGAGAAGGTCAGGGCCCTATAGGAGAAGGTCAGAGCCCTATAGGAGAAGGTCAGAGCCCTATAGGAGAAGGTCAGAGCCCTATAGGAGAAGGTCAGAGCCCTATAGGAGAAGGTCAGAGCCCTATAGGAGAAGGTCAGAGCCCTATAGGAGAAGGTCAGAGCCCTATAGGAGAAGGTCAGAGCCCTATAGGAGAAGGTGAGAAAGATGACATGTGACAGAGAACAACCCATTTGAGAGCTGGCCACCCCCGCAGAGAAGCCATTAAAATGTACATTGGGCTACATTAGAAAACAGCATCTGTTGCCTGTCTGATCAACTCTACTCACCACTAAATAACACTCAGTTTTGCAGAGCAGGGCTAGGAGGCAGGGGACAGGGCCAGGAGGCAGGGAACAGGAGGCAGGGGACAGGAGGCAGGGGACAGGGCCAGGAGGCAGGAGAAGGGGACAGGAGGCAGGGGACGGGGACAGGAGGCAGGGGACGGGGACAGGAGGCAGGAGGCAGGGGACGGGGACAGGAGGCAGGGGACGGGGACAGGAGGCAGGAGGCAGGGGACGGGGGCAGGAGGCAGGGGACAGGAGGCAGGGGACAGGGCCAGGAGGCAGGGGACGGGGACAGGAGGCAGGAGGCAGGGGACGGGGACAGGAGGCAGGAGGCAGGGGACGGGGACAGGAGGCAGGGGACTGGGACAGGAGGCAGGGGACGGGGACAGGAGGCAGGGGACGGGGACAGGAGGCAGGAGGCAGGGGACAGGGCTAGGAGGCAGGGGACAGGAGGCAGGGGACAGGAGGCAGGGGACAGGGCCAGGAGGCAGGGCTAGGAGGCAGGGGACAGGGCTAGGAGGCAGGGGACAGGGCCAGGAGGCAGGGGACAGGGCCAGGAGGCAGTTCTAGGAGACAGGGGACAGGGCTAGGAGGCAGGGGACAGGGCTAGGAGGCAGGGGACAGGGCTAGGAGGCAGGGCTAGGAGGCGGGGGACAGGGCTAGGAGGCAGGGGACAGGGCTAGGAGGCAGGGCTAGGAGGCGGGGGACAGGGCTAGGAGTTGGGGACAGGAGGCAGGGGACGGGGACAGGAGGCAGGGGACAGGGCCAGGAGGCAGGGCTAGGAGGCAGGGGACAGGGCTAGGAGGCAGGGGACAGGGCTAGGAGGCAGGGCTAGGAGGCGGGGGACAGGGCTAGGAGTTGGGGACAGGAGGCAGGGGACGGGGACAGGAGGCAGGGGACGGGGACAGGAGGCAGGGGACGGGGACAGGAGGCAGGGGACTGGGACAGGAGGCAGGGGACAGGGCCAGCCAGGACACATGGTCTCACTTTACATTCTCCCGTCGCCCCCACCCCCCCCCCCACCCTAAAACATTTAAACAAAGCTGTGAGCGTTCCCTGGGGAGAGACAGAGTGGGGCCAAGGAGTGAGGGAGGAGGGGGGAGGAGGGGGACAGAGCCAGCTAAGCAAAGTCTCTTTAATGAAAAGCTGCAGCGCAGGACAGAAGGAGGGAGGGGGGAGGAAGGAAAGAGTGAGAGAGAGAGAGAGAGAGAGAGAGAGAGTGGGACCAGGCCCATTGTGTCAGAAGTGGGTCATATTCTCCTGACTGACTGCAGTGAGTGTACCTGACAGATTGATTCCAGGCAGAAACAATGGCTGAGGTTAATCTCTCCCTCCTAGTCAATATGGAGCATCTCAGTCTGCCAAACTGTCTGAGCAGCACTGGTCTCCTCTCCCAGGCACATAGACAGAACAGGACAGTGGTACCAGTCCAGCACTGGTCTCCTCTCCCAGTCACATAGACAGAACAGGACAGTGGTACCAGTCCAGCACTGGTCTCCTCTCCCAGGCACATAGACAGAACAGGACAGTGGTACCAGTCCAGCACTGGTCTCCTCTCCCAGGCACATAGACAGAACAGGACAGTGGTACCAGTCCAGCACTGGTCTCCTCTCCCAGTCACATAGACAGAACAGGACAGTAGTACCAGTCCAGCACTGGTCTACTGGTCTACTCTCCCGGTCACACAGACAGAACAGGACAGTAGTACCAGTCCAGTCTCCATCCAGCTGATATCGTGGAGCTGTGCCACGCTGCTGGCAGTGGGTCTCTGTCTCAACTACACCAACATGGAGAAGGGCTGAGAGTCATAAACTGACAGGCCGGCACGCACACAATGAGTGTTCTAAAACACAGTAATGGCGAGTGAGTGTGTGTTATCCTGCTCGAAGGACACACACACACACAAGGCTCTGTCAATTGGCAGAGAGGGGGAACATGTAACCTTCTTATTTAACCAGGTAAGTTGACTGAGAACACATTTTAATTTACAGCAACAAACTGGGGAATAGTTACAGGGGAGAGGAATGAGCCAATTGGAAGTTGGGGATGATTAGGTGGCCATGATGGTATGAGGGTCAGATTGGGAATTTAGCCAGGACACCAGGGTTAACACCCTACTCTTACGATAAGTGCCATGGGACTCTTTAGTGACCACAGAGAGTCAAGACACCTGTTTAACATCCCATCCGAAAGATGGCACCCTACACAGGGCAATGTCCTCAATCACTGCCCTGGGGCATTTGAATTTTTAAAAAATTACCAGAGGAAATAGTGCCTCCTACTGGCCCTCCAACACCACTTCCAGCAGCATCTGGTCTCCCATCCAGGGACCGACCAGGACCAACCCTGCTTCGCTTCAGAGGCAAGCCAGCAGTGGGATGCAGGGTGGTCTGCTGCTGGCTAAACCTAATGACAATCCCAACCACTAAGGATCAGAGGAACATGTAACCTAATGACAATCCCAACCACTAAGGATCAGAGGAACATGTAACCTAATGACAATCCCAACCACTAAGGATCAGAGGAACATGTAACCTAATGACAATCCCAACCACTAAGGATCAGAGGAACATGTAACCTAATGACAATCCCAACCACTAAGGATCAGAGGAACATGTAACCTAATGACAATCCCAACCACTAAGGATCAGAGGAACATGTAACCTAATGACAATCCCAACCACTAAGGATCAGAGGAACATGTAACCTAATGACAATCCCAACCACTAAGGATCAGAGGAACATGTAACCTAATGACAATCCCAACCACTAAGGATCAGAGGAACATGTAACCTAATGACAATCCCAACCACTAAGGATCAGAGGAACATGTAACCTAATGACAATCCCAACCACTAAGGATCAGAGGAACATGTAACCTAATGACAATCCCAACCACTAAGGATCAGAGGAACATGTAACCTAATGACAATCCCAACCACTAAGGATCAGAGGAACATGTAACCTAATGACAATCCCAACCACTAAGGATCAGAGGAACATGTAACCTAATGACAATCCCAACCACTAAGGATCAGAGGAACATGTAACCTAATGACAATCCCAACCACTAAGGATCAGAGGAACATGTAACCTAATGACAATCCCAACCACTAAGGATCAGAGGAACATGTAACCTAATGACAATCCCAACCACTAAGGATTATTTTGGTTGAATTCATAGCAGGAACAACATAATAATAATAATAATAATAATAATAATAATAAAGCCATTTAGCAGACGCTTTTATCCAAAGCGACTTACAGTCATGGGTGCATACATTTTTGTGTATGGGTGGTCCCGGGGATCGAACCCACTACCTTGGCGTTACAACATGATATCACCATGATGACTGAGAACAAATCCACCTGCTGGGGCAGTATAGATAACTCCTGTTCTCTCAGAGTCTGGCTGATGTTTTTACTCCTATCAAAGACCCTTCTGCCAGAAAGACATACCGTTCCCCTACCATACCGTTCCCCTACCTCCACCCCTGCCATGTCCTGCACACACACACATTCCTCCTAAAAGGAGAGCGAATAGGGAGAAGGAGGAGGAAGAGGAGGAGCAGTCTTTTAAACAAATAAAGTGCTGTCATAGAAGCCACAGGAACACCCGTCTACCGGACAAGGTGGCGTGGTCCGGTCTACCGGACAAGGTGGCGTGGTCCGGTCTACCGGACAAGGTGGCGTGGTCCGGTCTACCGGACAAGGTGGCGTGGTCCGGTCTACCGGACAAGGTGGCGTGGTCCGGTCTACCGGACAAGGTGGCGTGGTCCGGTCTACCGGACAAGGTGGCGTGGTCCGGTCTACCGGACAAGGTGGCGTGGTCCGGTCTACCAGACAAGGTGGCGTGGTCCGGTCTACCGGACAAGGTGGCGTGGTCCGGTCTACCGGACAAGGTGGCGTGGTCCGGTCTACCGGACAAGGTAGCGTAGTGTTGAGAACATTGTGTCCATGAGATGGATCTGTTTAGCACAATGGAGCAAAAATGTTTCCAAGAGGTGACCAGTCAAGCCCTTTATGCTACTGTGTCCATGATGGGTGACCAGTCAAGCCCTTTATGCTACTGTGTCCATGATGGGTGACCAGTCAAGCCCTTTATGCTACTGTGTCCATGATGGGTGACCAGTCAAGCCCTTTATGCTACTGTGTCCATGATGGGTGACCAGTCAAGCCCTTTATGCTACTGTGTCCATGATGGGTGACCAGTCAAGCCCTTTATGCTACTGTGTCCATGATGGGTGACCAGTCAAGCCCTTTATGCTACTGTGTCCATGATGGGTGACCAGTCAAGCCCTTTATGCTACTGTGTCCATGATGGGTGACCAGTCAAGCCCTTTATGCTACTGTGTCCATGATGGGTGACCAGTCAAGCCCTTTATGCTACTGTGTCCATGATGGGTGACCAGTCAAGCCCTTTATGCTACTGTGTCCATGATGGGTGACCAGTCAAGCCCTTTATGCTACTGTGTCCATGATGGGTGACCAGTCAAGCCCTTTATGCTACTGTGTCCATGATGGGTGACCAGTCAAGCCCTTTATGCTACTGTGTCCATGATGGCTACTAAATATGACCATACTAGCCACTGCTCTAAGCTTTATCACTATGTCTATTTAAAGTCAATGATAATATTTATAGATTGAGATAGCAACTGCAGTAGTATTTTATTTTCATTGTGCTTTGAAACATTTGCATAAAGCCAAACTCGCCCCAGGGATGAGGAAGCTAAAGGAGAATGACAGAAGAGAAAGACTGTTAGCAGAACTAAACCGTGACAACTATCTGCTGTTTGGGATAACTAAAACCGACAACAGCTTCTGTTCATCAACACGTATTAACACCCTGTCCCTGGAGACAGAAGCCTGCGGTGTACGTGTGTCAGTTAAACAAACAGTTTCCTGTGGTTGTGAAACGTGCGCGGCAGTGCACAGGAAGTAGCTATTTAAATAATCTGTATACCGTCTGACCGACTGTCTGTCTGTCCGTCTCACATCTCCTTCAGCACCATCCACCTGTCTGTCCATCTCCTGACTCCTTCAGCACCATCCACCTGTCTGTCCATCTCCTGACTCCTTCAGCACCATCCACCTGTCTGTCCATCTCCTGACTCCTTCAGCACCATCCACCTGTCTGTCCATCTCCTGACTCCTTCAGCACCATCCACCTGTCTGTCCATCTCCTGACTCCTTCAGCACCATCCACCTGTCTGTCCATCTCCTGACTCCTTCATCCACCGTGTAGACTAGTTAGGAGGATATAGACATCCCAAATGGACCCTATTCCCTATGGGTCCTGGTCAAAAGTAGTGCACTACATAGGGAATAGGGTGCCATTCTCTGGTCTAAAGTAGGGCACTATATAGGGAATAGGGACCTGGTCAAAAGTAGTGCACTATATAGGGACTATGGTGCCATTTGGGACACAACCTAGGTGAAACAAGACTCCCACACTGTGGAAGAGCTGCCAAATGTGTATCGGTCTAATCTGTGCTCTAATGCAGTGTGAGAATGAGAGCATCTGCTTCAACATACTGAACACATTTCACTTTATAGCTGCCACATTCAGAACACAAGGGCTGTGTTTACACAGGAAGCCCAATTCTGATCGTTTTTCTCACAAATTGGTCTTTTGAACAATCAGATCAGCTCTGAAAAAGATCTGATGTGATTGGTCAAAAGACCAATTAGTGGAAAACAGATCAGAAGATTACTATGAAATATAGATGAGTAGTGGCCAACTGACAAGAGGAATACAAATAATACTCATGATGAAATCACAAACAACATATCATTCAAAACAAAGTTGGCGAGGGCAGCAGAACAGAATGCCAGTCTGGTGATCACATGCAGCGGTCTGTAAACAAAGGATCTTTGAGGTAGTAGAGAACATTTTAGTTATTTAGCAGATGCTCTTATCCAGAGCGATTTACAGTAGTGAGTCTATACATTTTTTTATGTGAACCCTGGCGTTAAAAGCGCCATGATCTACCAAATGAGCCACACAGGACCGAAATTCTAACGATTCGAATTCGAATTCCTAACACGGTCCGTGGAGGTCGGGCTGGAGACTCCGGCGCTATACCCGACTACACACACAGCAGTAAACACGGCGCTATACCCGACTACACACCGCTATACCCGACTACACACACAGCAGTAAACACCTATACCCGACTACACACACAGCAGTAAACACCTATACCCGACTACACACACAGCAGTAAACACCTATACCCGACTACACACACAGCAGTAAACACCTATACCCGACTACACACACAGCAGTAAACACCTATACCCGACTACACACACAGCAGTAAACACCTATACCCGACTACACACACAGCAGTAAACACCTATACCCGACTACACACACAGCAGTAAACACCTATACCCGACTACACACACAGCAGTAAACACCTATACCCGACTACACACACAGCAGTAAACACCTATACCCGACTACACACACAGCAGTAAACACCTATACCCGACTACACACACAGCAGTAAACACGGCGCTATACCCGACTACACACACAGCAGTAAACACGGCGCTATACCCGACTACACACACAGCAGTAAACACGGCGCTATACCCGACTACACACCGCTATACCCGACTACACACACAGCAGTAAACACCTATACCCGACTACACACACAGCAGTAAACACCTATACCCGACTACACACACAGCAGGAAACACGTCACACCAGCTGCTGAGCATAATACAGTGATACATTCTACTCAAAAAACCATTTTAGGCCTACTATCCAAAAAACAGGATTTAAAAATAGGCTTCCAGAAGACAAAAAAAAAACATGCGTTTTCATGTTGTTTTCTAAACATTACATGTGTGGTCCAATGCAGAATAACCAATCCTTTCGATATGAATTATTAACTAACAAGCTGTAATTGATTTTCAGGTTCAGACAGACAAAGATTGAACAATGAAAGGGATTCCTTTGCGCCAAGTGGCATCTGAATGTCCCGGATTCACGGGCCGATACACGTGAATAGAATATCCTAATGATTAATCAATGCCTATTTCAATAACAAGGCGATCAACACACATGCGCCATTTCATTTGAAGAGCGCAGCCTAATTGCTGTCAATCATTATATCACGTGTGATTATCTGTGGCCAGCCTCCCCATGTTGACCGATCAATCCTCGTCGTGATTAATGATAATTGACAACACTTCCATCAGCTGTGAGAGCTCGTGCTGTAGTGGAGGCGAACTAAGGAATCCATTTAGGCTCCTCAACACACTGTCGGCGGCACACAATATTAGGAATACCCATTAAAAACTACCAAGTCACATAAATCAACTAGCCTATAATAGCCTACCATGTGCATGTCATAAAAACCATCCGCCTAATTGATGAAAGAACATTTCTTCAATAAAAGCACAGCAGCATTGCAATCAATAGAGCAATAAAAGACTGGCGTGCTCTGTCCTCACCTGTCCTGCAGGCAACCTGCTACAATCACATGGTTTATTAAAGGCCAAACACCAACAAACTTTAAGTAGTCAATTAGCTTTAATCTCAACAGCTGCGATAAAACGTCAGATTTATAAAAATGCGACCATCAACTAAATGAACCATTTCATTATATACCCTGTTATCATATTTAAATACCATAGCTTTGTCTATAATGTATAGCCTACCTTCCCTTTTGCAACAATGTAAGCAAACGATCATGATAAAAATAATGAGCACCAGTGCTGTTTCTGCTATGGTGACTGGGAAAGAACATCCTAACTATTTGGCTTGTCTCCACCCCCGAAGCTTTTACACATAAATTACACAGAACGGTGTTAAATAACCAACAGCGCCGCTACTCACCAATAAGTCAGATATCAGATCACCATTAGTGAAAATATTGTAAAATATTCACAATCCAAGCGACACAATCGCGCTTTATCCTCGAACAGACCTCTCGCTTTTGTCTCGATAGTAGCAGACCACAGCATTTCCCTTGTCTGAGACAGACCGCTCCGCAGCGCAGCCTCCCGTCACTGGAAAAAACAGTGACGCGGGCGGTGATACACAGGGAGGCTGGCCTGCCCACGCTGCTTCCTGCCTTCCAAGAAGCGAGAGAGAGAGAGAAAGCTTCCTGGCTCGATTGGGCTATTTACATGCACTATCTATTCTTCCAGTAGAAAGCAAACAAATAGTTGAGGAATAATATTTAAAGTACATAATGGAAATGTGTTGAGGATAAAAAATTTATGTGTACAAGCCTATATTGTACAATGGAAATAGTATCAAATCAAATTTTATTGGTCACATACACATGTTTAGCAGATGTTATTGCGGTGTAGCGAAATGCTTGTGTTCCTAGCTCCAACAGTGCAGTAATATCTAACGATACACAACAATACACACACAACTAAAAGTAAAATAATGGAATTAAGAAATGAGCAATGTCAAGAGTCCGGAATGTAAATATATATATACAGTACCAGTCAAAAGTTTGGACACACCTACTCATTCAAGGGTTTTTCTTTATTTTAACTATTTTCTACATTGTAGAATAATAGTGAAGACATCAAAACTATGAAACAACACATATGGACTCATGTAGTAGCCAAAAAAGTGTTTAAAAAAATCAAAATATATTTTACATTTTAGATTCTTTAAAGTAGCCACCCTTACCTTGATGACAGCTTTGCACACTCTTGGCATTCTCTCAACCAGCTTCACCTGGAATGCTTTTCCAACAGTCTTGAAGGAGTTCCCAAATATGCTGAGCACTTGTTGGCTGCTTTTCCTTCACTCTGCCGTCCAACTCATCCCAAACCATCTCAGTTGGGTTGAGGTCAGGGGATTGTGGAGGCCAGGTCATCTGATAAAGCACTCCATCACTCTCCTTGGTAAAATAGACCTTACACAGCCTGGGGGTGTTTTGGTTCATTGTCCTGTTGAAAAACAAATGACAGTCCCACTAAGCCCAAACCAGATGGGGTGGTGTATCGCTGCAGAATGCTGTGGTAGCCATGCTGGTTAAGTGTGCCTTGAATTCTAAATAAGTCACAGACAGTGTCACCAGCAAAGCACCCCCACACCATCACACCTCCTCTTCCATGCTTCACAGTAGGAACCACACATGAGGAGATCATCCGTTCACCTACTCTGCATCTCACAAAGAAACAGAGGTTGGAACCAAAAATCTCAAATTTGGACTCATCAGACCAAAGGACATATTTCCACCGGTCTAATGTCCATTGCTCGTGCTTCTTGCCCCAAGCAAGTCTCTTCTTCTTATTGGTGTCCTTTAGTAGTGGTTTCTTTGCAGCAGTCTCCTCTGAACAGTTGATGTTGAGATGTGTCTGTTACTTGAACTCTGTGAAGAATTTATTTGGGCTACAATCTGAGGCTGTTAACTCTAATGAACTTATCCTCTGCAGCAGAGGTAGCTCTGGGTCTTCCTTTTCTGTGGCGGTCCTCATGAGAGCCAGTTTCATCATAGCGCTTGATGGTTTTTGCGACTGCACTTGAGGAAACTTTCAAAGCTCTTGAAATGTTCCTTATTGACTGACCTTCATGTCTTAAAGTAATGATGGACTGTCATTTCTCTTTGCTTATTTGAGCTGGTCTTGCCATAATATGGACTTGGTCTTTTACCAAATAGGGCTATCTTCTGTATACCA
>CM062506.1:43587416-43609916 GCA_031479575.1 Coregonus ussuriensis | reverse complement strand
GGTGCTATAGATGTCCTGAAGGGCAAGCAGTGGGCTGACCGCACCACCCTCTGGAGAGCCCTGCGGTTGCGGGCGGTGCAGTTGCCGTTCCAGGCGGTGATACAGCCTGACAGGATGCTCTTAATTGTGCATTTGTAAAAGTTTGTGAGGGTCTTAACGGCCAAGCCAAATTTCTTCAGCCTCCTGAGGTTGAAGAAACACTGTTGCGCCTTCTTCACCACACTTTCTGCGTGGGTGGACCATTTCACATTGTCAGTGATGTGTACGCCAAGGAACTTGAAGATTTTCTCCTTCTCCACTGCGGTCCCGTGGATGTGGATAGGGGGGTGCTCCCTCTGCTGTCTCCTGAAGTCCACGATCAGCTCCTTCATTTTGTTGACGTTGAGGGAGAGGTAATTTTCCTGGCACCACTCCGCCAGGGCCCTCACCTCCTCCCTGTAGGCGGTCTCGTCATTGTTGGTAATCAGGCCTACTACTGTTGTGTCGTCTCTAATTTTGATGATTGAGTTGGAGGCGTGCTTGGCCACGCAGTCATGGGTGAACAGGGAGTACAGGAGGGGGCTGAGCACGCACCCTTGTAGGGCCCCTGTGTTGAGGATCAGCGAAGAGGAGATGTTGTTTCCTACCTTCACCACCTGGGGGCGGCCCGTCAGGAAGTCCAGGACCCAGTTGCACAGGGCGGGGTTCAGACAGAACCAGGGCCCTGAGCTTAATAATGAGCTTGGAGGGTACTATGGTGTTGAAGGCTGAGCTATAGTCAATGAACAGCATTCTTACATAGGTATTCCTCTTGTCCAGATGGGATAGGGCAGTGTGCAGTGCGATGGTAATTGCATCATCCGTGGACCTATTGGGGCGGTAAGCAAATTGAAGTGGGTCTAGGGTGTCAGGTAAGGTAGAGGTGATATGATCCTTTTTGTATTTCTTCTTTTTGTGTCTTTAAAAAAAATGTGTCACCTCTACTCTGTTGTTTTGGGGGTCCCTTAAGTGTCACCTCTACTCTGGTGTTTTGGAGGTCCCTTAAGTGTCACATCCACTCTGGTGTTTTGGAGGTCCCTTGTAGCTCAGCTGGTAGAGCACGGCGCTTGGAACGCCAGGGTAGTGGGTTCGATCCCCGGGACCACCCATACACAAAAAAAATGTATGCACGCATGACTGTAAGTCGCTTTGGATAAAAGCGTCTGCTAAATGCCATATTATATTATATTATTATTATTAATTGTCACATCTACTCTGGTGTTTTGGAGGTCCCTTAAGTGTCACATCTACTCTTAAGGGACCTCAAAAACACCAGAGTAGATGTGACACATGGTTGGTTGGCAGGGAGGCTGTGCTAGTGGAAGGCTGGACTGTCTCTCTCGGCTGCTCGGTCTCCATCGACATACTGCATCTGTCTCTCCAACCTCACAGCTGGCCTCAAGACCTAGATCAATAATTACATCTCATCAGTTCATTGTACGATGATAGATATTAATAGCTGTGTAACAAACTAATCACTTGATTATGTAGCTGGAGTCATTTATTAAACTGACCAAGAATGTGAACTCTTATGGTCCAATCTTAATCAAGGAAGTAGCTTGTATGCCCCCCAGCTGGTTGGTACAGGGGCGACTTGAGGGGTTTGGTTTTTTCCCGATCAATGAACAAATTCATGTTCTTGTCTGCATACACTGACACCCAAGAGGCAGTATGCTCAGGGACATTAGGTTTTTACAATGATAGGTATTAGCTATCTTCAACAGCATCTGCGCTTGCTAGCTAGCATTAGCTAGTGCTTTCTACTCTAGCGCCAGAGTAGCTAGCAAACTATCGTAGCTGTTACATTTCACAACTTCACCTAACAATAATCAACCTCAAACAATATAGACAATATAAATGCATGTCACGCAAAATATATATATATATAATGTTTTAAAGTTTAAAACATTCATTTTTACCATAAGCGAAAGGGTCCGCCGTGTTTTCTGTTGATGTGATGTCACTGATCTTCAGGTTGGAGAAGTCGGAGCTCTAGAAAGAGGCATAAGCCGTGTGTTTACCCCCCAGGGAGCCCACGTACAGGCGGAACAGCTTGGCCTTGCCATTACGATGGAAAGGGATGCCTCTGTAAATGGTCCAGTCCGACAGCACTGGAGGCCTGAATTTGGTTACCTCAGAGATGGAAAGCCACAGAGGTCGCAGGCGAGGGACACCTTTCCTGTGAAGGTGCGACAGTAGAGCTCCACGTCGAGGGCACCCCTGCAGGAGCCTGGAGGCAGCGGCTGGTGAGGGTAGACATAAAAGGTTGGTGGATTGGTAGTCGTCCAACTTCTGGTGGCGAGAAGGATGGGCACAGCAGATGACCTCTCTGGGAGAAAGACAAGCAAAATTCTGGGACAGTGAGAACCCTGGAGTGGTGAGGGTCAGTGAAGTGCAGGGGCACCTGGATGATGAGGGTTAAGGCCTGGGCAGGAGTGAGGAGAGCGGGGTCAGTGAAGTGCAGGGGCACCTGGATGATGAGGGTTAAGGCCTGGGCAGGGGCACCTGGATGATGAGGGTTAAGGCCTGGGCAGGGGCACCTGGATGATGAGGGTTAAGGCCTGGGCAGGAGTGAGGAGAGCGGGGTCAGTGAAGTGCAGGGGCACCTGGATGATGAGGGTTAAGGCCTGGGCAGGAGTGAGGAGAGCGGCAAGATTAACATCTGCACCTTGTAGGATCTGCTGGCAGAGAGAGGAAGAGACTGGAGGCAGATTGAAGATCAGGGCGTTGGGTGGAGGATGAGATCCTGGTGGGCCACAGGGCGGGGCTGCGGCCGGCAGTGAAGAACAGAGACGCAGTCGGCTCAATGAACTGGGACAGGTTCGCAGCTTGGAGGGCGTCAGGCCCATAACTGTCTGACTAGGTGGTCGTTGCTGGCAGAAAGAGAAGTGAGAAAGAGAGAGGTCGACGTTGGCAGATAGAGAGGGTGAGCTGGAGCAGTGGTCGCGGGGCCAGCGAGACCTGGGGGGGAGGGGAGGCTGTGAAGATAGAGCAGGCAAGGTAGGAGGCCAGAGCGGGCAACCTAAAGACTAGTTGCGACATTGGTGGAGACAGAGCGTGAGGGGTGGGAGACAAGGGCAGGGAGGGAGGGAGGGAGGGAAAAGTGGGAAAAGCTGACGATAAGGTAGACAAGGGGGCAGGGGTATGGGAGGACACAGAGAGAGATGGAAGGCCCTTGGCAGGGGTATGGGACGACACAGAGAGAGATGGAAGGCCCTTGGCAGGGGTATGGGAGGACACAGAGAGAGATGGAAGGCCCTTGGCAGGGGTATGGGAGGACACAGAGAGAGATGGAAGGCCCTTGGCAGGGGTATGGGAGGACACAGAGAGAGATGGAAGGCCCTTGGCAGGGGGCGGAGCCATGGCATCCGGGATGTTTATGGGATATGTCTGGGCATAAGCCGTGTGCTTACCCCCCCAGGGAGCCCACGTACAGGCGGAACAGCTTGGCCTTGTCATTACGATGGAAAGGGATGCCTCTGTAAATGGTCCAGTCCGACAGCACTGGAGGCCTGAATTTGGATACCTCAGAGATGGAAATGGGGAGCAGTGGGGAAAGGTTCTGTAGGTTGGCGGGATGGTGGGGGGCCGAGCCGTCCCTGTATGTGGAGAGGGGAGGCTGGTGAGCTCCGGTGGGCAGGGAGGTGGGGAGGTCGGCCTGGAGGCTGGCCACGGCATTCCGTTTCTTTGTGAGGCCTGGAACGGTGGCGGGGCCCAGAGACAACGGACCGCAGCCGTCTGGTTAGAGGTGGTTTGTCCCTGACAATGGAAAAGGGAGAGTCTGGAACTTGGTCTGAAAACATCTAGGGAGAGTCTGGAACTTGGTCTGAAAACATCTAGGGAGAGTCTGGAACTTGGTCTGAAAACATCTAGGGAGAGTCTGGAACTTGGTCTGAAAACATCTTGGGAGAGTCTGGAACTTGGTCTGAAAACATCTTGGGAGAGTCTGGAACTTGGTCTGAAAACATCTTGGGAGAGTCTGGAACTTGGTCTGAAAACATCTAGGGAGAGTCTGGAACTTGGTCTGAAAACATCTAGGGAGAGTCTGGAACTTGGTCTGAAAACATCTTGGAATCCGAGGCAGTGAGATCAATCTCCATTGTAAACAAAGTAAGTAAGCTAACTTAAGTAACTAAATAAACGTTGAGTAGAACCTTCGATAAATTGAGGCTTGTGACTCAGTGTCTTGCATGCGGCGCAAAACAGAGAGGAGCAATGACTGTTTGGTTTAAATGGTGATTGAGGAGAGTGAGAACAGGTGTTGAGGCTGATTAGCAGTTAGCTGCTGGAGCTTGAGGAGTTCCTATCAAATCAAAATAATTTCAAATCAAATTTTATTGGTCACATGCGCCGAATACAACAGGTGCAGACATTACAGTGAAATGCTTACTTACAGCCCTTAACCAACAGTGCATTTATTTTAAACAAAAAAAGTAAAAATAAGTGTTGAGAAAAAAAAGAGCAGAAGAAAAATAAAGTGACAGTAGGGAGGCTATATATACAGGGGGGTACCGTTGCAGAGTCAATGTGCGGGGGCACCGGCTAGTTGAGGTAGTTGAGGTAATATGTACATGTGGATAGAGTTAAAGTGACTATGCATAAATACTTAACAGAGTAGCAGCAGCGTAAAAAGGATGGGGTGGGGGGGCAGTGCAAATAGTCTGGGTAGCCATGATTAGCTGTTCAGGAGTCTTATGGCTTGGGGGTAGAAGCTGTTGAGAAGTCTTTTGGACCTAGACTTGGCACTCCGGTACCGCTTGCCGTGCGGTAGCAGAGAGAACAGTCTATGACTAGGGTGGCTGGAGTCTTTGACAATTTTGAGGGCCTTCCTCTGACACCGCCTGGTATAGAGGTCCTGGATGGCAGGAAGCTTTGCCCCAGTGATGTACTGGGCCGTACGCACTACCCTCTGTAGTGCCTTGCGGTCGGAGGCCAAGCAGTTGCCATACCAGGCGGTGATGCAACCAGTCAGGATGCTCTCGATGGTGCAGCTGTAGAATTTTTTGAGGATCTGAGGACCCATGCCAAATCTTTTTAGTCTCCTGAGGGGGAATAGGCTTTGTCGTGCCCTCTTCACGACTGTCTTGGTGTGTTTGGACCATGATAGTTCGTTGGTGATGTGGACACCAAGGAACTTGAAGCTCTCAACCTGTTCCACTACAGCCCCGTCGATGAGAATGGGGGCGTGCTCAGTCCTCTTTTTTTTCCTGTAGTCCACAATCATCTCCTTTGTCTTGGTCACGTTGAGGGAGAGGTTGTTGTCCTGGCACCACACGGCCAGATCTCTGACCTCCTCCCTATAGGCTGTCTCATCGTTGACGGTGATCAGGCCTACCACTGTTGTGTCGTCGGCAAACTTAATGATGGTGTTGGAGTCGTGCCTGGCCATGCAGTCATGGGTGAACAGAGAGTACAGGAGGGGACTGAGCACGCACCCCTGAGGGGCCCCCGTGTTGAGGATCAGTGTGGCAGATGTGTTGTTACCTACCCTTACCACCTGGGGGCGGCCCGTCAGGAAGTCCAGGATCCAGTTGCAGAGGGAGGTGTTTAGTCCCAGGATCCTTAGCTTAGTGATGAGCTTAGAGGGCACTATGGTGTTGAATGCTGAGCTGTAGTCAATGAATAGCATTCTCACGTAGGTGTTCCTCTTGTCCAGGTGGGAAAGGGCAGTGTGGAGTGCAATAGAGATTGCATCATCTGTGGATCTGTTGGGGCGGTATGCAAATCGGAGTGGGTCTAGGGTTTCTGGGATAATGCTGTTGATGTGAGCCATGACCAGCCTTTCAAAGCACTTCATGGCTACAGACGTCAGTGCTACGGGTCGGTAGTCATTTAGGCAGGTTATCTTAGAGTCCTTGGGCACGGGGACTATGGTGGTCTGCTTGAAACATGTTGGTATTACAGACTCAGTCAGGGACATGTTGAAAATGTCAGTGAAGACACTTGCCAGTTGGTCAGCACATGCTCGGAGTACACGTCCTGGTAATCCGTCTGGCCCTGCGGCCTTGTGAATGTTGACCTGCTTAAAAGTCTTACTCACATCGGCTACGGAGAGCGTGATCACATAGTCATCCGGAACAGCTGGTGCTCTCATGCATGCTTCAGTGTTGCTTGCCTCGAAGCGAGCATAGAAGTGGTTTAGCTCGTCTGGTAGACTTGTGTCACTGGGCAGCTCGCGGCTGTGCTTCCCTTTGTAGTCTGTAATAGTTTTCAAGCCCTGCCACATCCGACGAGCGTCAGAGCCAGTGTAGTACGATTCAATCTTAGACCTGTATTGACTCTTTGCCTGTTTGATGGTTCGTCGGAGGTCATAGCGGGATTTCTTATAAGTGTCCGGGTTAGAGTCCCGTTCCTTGAAAGCGGCAGCTCTACCCTTTAGCTCAGTGCGGATGTTTCCTGTAATCCATGGCTTCTGGTTGGGGTATGTACGTACGGTCACTGTGGGGACGACATCATCGATGCACTTATTGATGAAGCCAGTGACTGATGTGGTGTACTCCTCAATGCTGTCTGAAGAATCCCGGAACATGTTCCAGTCTGTGCTAGCAAAACAGTCCTGTAGCTTAGCATCTGCGTCATCAAGGCAACTAGTTAAGCGTTTCAAGTCTGGTCCTTCCTCCTGAATTTGTTTTCATCCTAAACACCATTACCCATAGGGCTCTGGTCAAAGTAGTCCACTAGTTAGGGAATAGTAGTAGTAGTAGTCAGGGAATAGGGTGTGATTTGGGACACAGTCCAGTTGTTCCGGACCAGGGGATCAAGAGAAACATAGTGATCAGATGCTTTGCTTTCATTTTCAGCCTGGTCTGACTAGCAGAGTAGACCAGAGAAACCATAGTGTCCTGCCAATGTCAACACAGGTTTGCTCTATGACCCCCACAAGGCCCATTGGACTCGTCTGAAGTCGGCAACGCTGATGTGCCAACTTTTGTCTGTAGCGTCCGAACCGTTTCGGCTGCAAACTAATATGACCTCACTGTAGAAAGGGGAGACTCACGAACTTGATGGTGTTTTCTGTTTTGGGATGGTCTAAAGGAAACCCATACAAATGACTGGAAGTATGGAGGTAGTTTTATGCCCCAAAAATAAGGGGTTAAATATGTGTAAAAACATATATGTATACGGTATTTCCTGATCATTCCTATATCATCTAGATATAGGACTGACACTTCAAAAACGTATTCCTTATGATTTATTTTTATACAGTATTATATAAAGTATTATGTGATTTGATTGATTTACATCATTTAGCAGACGCTCTTATCCAGAGCAACTGACAGTATTATTATTTTTTTCATACCCCCTGTGTGAATCGAACCCACAACCCTGGCGTTGCAAACACCATGCTCTATCAACTGAGCTACATCCCTGCCGGCCATTCCCTCCCCTACCCTGGACGACGCTGGGCCAATTGTGCGCCACCCATGAGTCTCCCGGTCACGGCCGGCTACGACAGAGTCTGGATTCGAACCAGGATCTCTAGTGGCACAGTTAGCACTGCGATGCAGTGCCTTAGACCACTGCGCCACTCGGGAGACATGTGTAGCATTATATACAGTATATACAGTATTATAAACAGCATTATATACAGTATTATATACAGTATTAAATATAGCATTATATACAGTATATACAGTATTGTATACAGCATTATATACAGTATTATATACAGTATTAAATATAGCATTATATACAGTATATACAGTATTATAAACAGCATTATATACAGTATTATATACAGTATTAAATATAGCATTATATACAGTATATACAGTATTGTATACAGCATTATATACAGCATTATATACAGTACATACAGCATTATATACAGTATTATATACAGTATATACACTATTATATACAGTAATATATACAGCATTATAAACAGTATTGTATACAGTATTATATACAGCATTGTATACAGTATGAAATACAGTATATACAGTATTATATACAGTGTTATATACAATATCATATACAGTATATACAACATTATATACAGTATTATATACAGCATTATATACAGCATTATATACAGAATGATATACAGCATTATATTTAAATTTTTAGTCATTTCGCAGACGCTCTTATCCAGAGCGACTTACAGTTAGTGAATACAATATATATATATATATAATTTTTTTCATACTGGCCCCCTGTGGGAATCGAACCCACAACCCTGGCGTTGCAAACACCATGCTCTATCAACTGAGCTACATCCCTGCCGGCCATTCCCTCCCCTACCCAGGACGACGCTGGGCCAATTGTGCGCCGCCCATGAGTCTCCCGGTCGCGGCCGGCTGCGACAGAGCCTGGATACAAACCAGGATCTCTAGTGGCACAGCTAGCACTGCGATGCAGTGCCTTAGACCACTGCGCCACTCAGGAAAGACAACATTTACAGCATTATATAAAGTATTATATACATAATTATATACAGTGCATACAGCATTATATAGAGCATTATATAAGGCATATAGAGGATTATATACAGTATTATATACATCCTATACAGTATTATATACAATAGTATATACACTATTATATACAGTATATACACTATTATATACAGCATATACAGTATTATATACAGCATTATGTACAGTATATACATTATAATATACAGGATTACGTACAGTATTATATACAGTATTATACACAGCATTATATACAGTATTATATACAGCATTAAATACAGCATTATATACAATATCATATACAGTATATACAGCATAACATAACTATTATATACAGCATTAAATATAATATTCTATAAAGCATTATATACAGCATATACAGCATTATAGACAGAATTATAGACAGCATTATAAACAGTATTATATACAGTATTATATACAATATACACATCATTATATACATCATTATATACAGTATTATATACAGCATTATATAAAGTATTATATAAAGTATATACAGTTTTATATACAGCAAATACAGTATTATCTACATATATCTACGTTATATGCAATATCATATACAGTATATACAGCATTATATAAGGCATATACACCGTATTATATACAGTATTATAGTGTATACATTATTATATACTATGTACATTATTATATAAAACATGATATACAGTATTATATATAGCATTATATACAGTTTTATATACAGTATTATATACAGCATTACAGTGCATTCGGAAAGTATTCAGAAACCTTTACTTTTTCAGAAATCATTTTGTTACGTTACAGCCTTATTCTAAAATGGATTATATTGTATTTGATGTCTTCATCAATCTACACACAAGACCCAATAATGACAAAGCAAAAACTGTTTTTAAATTTCTTTTGCAAATGTACACTACGGGTCAAAAGTTTTAGAACACCTACTCATTCAAGGGTTTTTCTTTATTTTTACTATTTTTTACATTGTAGAAAAATAGTGAAGACATCAAAACTATGAAATAACACATATGGAATCATGTAGTAACCAAAAAAGTATTAAACAAATCACAAAATATATTTTATATTTGAGATTCTTCAAATAGCCACCCTTTGCCTTGATGACAGCTTTGCACACTCTTGGCATTCTTGGTGGTTCCAAACTTCTTCCATTTAAGAATGATGGAGGCCACTGTGTTCTTGGGGACCTTCAGTGTTGCAGAAATGTTTTGGTACCCTTCCCCAGATCTGTGCCTCGACACAATCCTGTCTCGGAGCTCTACGGACAATTCCTATGGCTTGGTTTTTGCTCTGACATGCACTGTCAACTGTGGGACCTTATATAGACAGGTGTGTGCCTTTCCAAATCATGTCCAATCAATTGAATTTACCACAGGTGGACTTCAATCAATTTGTAGAAACATCTCAAGGATGATCAATGGAAACAGGATGCACCTGAGCTCAATTTCGAGTCTCATAGCAAAGGGTCTGAATACTTATGTAAATAAGGTATCTGTTTTCTTATTTTTTTTATAAATTTGCAAACATTTCTAAAAACCTTTTTTTGTTTTGTCATTATAGGGTATTATTGTGTGTAGATTGATGAAGAAAAATTGTAATTTAATAAATTTGAGAATAAAGCTGTAACTTAACAATATGTGGAAAAAGTCAAGGGGTCTGAATACTTTCTGAATGCACTGTATTTACAGTATTACATACAGTATTATATACAGCATTATATACATCATATACATTTACATTTTAGTCATTTAGCAGACGCTCTTATCCAGAGCGACTTACAGTTAGTGAGTGCATACATAATTTTTCATACTGGCCCCCCGTGGGAATCGAACCCACAACCCTGGCGTTGCAAGCGCCATGCTCTACCAACTGAGCTACATCCCTGCCGGCCATTCCCTCCCCTACCCTGGACGATGCTGGGCCAATTGTGCTCCGCCCATGAGTCTCCCGGTCGCGGCCGGCAACGACAGAACCTGGATTCGAACCAGGATCTCTAGTGGCACAGCTAGCACTGCAATGCACTCGGGAGGCCTATGAGCCTTGTGGCCTATGTACAGCCTTATGAGACGTTTAGTTCACTGACTGTCATCTCTGTAGAACAGCCCCGATCACGCAGCTAGATAGTTGTTTTTTATATCACTGATTGTTCTAATGAAGAACCGGATACAGCCGGGCAGAGAGTTGAAGGCTCTGACTGGTTGTTGTAATGAAGAGCCCTGGACTCAGGTCAACAGGATACAGCCGGGCAGAGAGCTGAAGGCTGAGGCTTTGACTGATCTCTACTCTATTTCTTTGAAGTCTCCAGTCCCACAGAATCCCTCCTTTTGATAAACAAGAAAAAGGTCCAGGGAACAGCAGTGGTCACAAATGTTTTCCTTCGCCTTCCAAGAAAGGGAGCTGTGTTGCAGAGGGGGAGGAGGGGAGCCCTGGTGCCACGGCCACTGAACCAAGCCTGAATTCATTCGAGCCATTCTCTTTAAAAGTGTGCCAAACTGTCCCTCAATGCTTTCCATCTGCGCAGGGAGAAAGGGCCTTGACTGCACATGCTGAGTGGAGAGACTCAACAGTGTATACATTTATGGTCATCATAAAAGGTATCCTACTGAGAAGGACTGGGCCTATTGACTAGCCCCGACATCAATAAAGAGACCTGGTTGAAAAATACGATCAATAGAGTTCCAGTTGTGTGAAGACAAGTGATATGATTTGATAATAAAGGACAATTTTTAACATTTTATTTCACCTTTATTTAACCAGGTAAGCCAGTTGAGAACAAGTTCTCATTTACAACTGCGACCTGGCCAAGATAAAGCAAAGCAGTGTGATAAAAACAACAACACATAGTTACATATGGGGTAAACAAAACATAAAGTCAATAACACAACAGAAAATCTATTTACAGTGTGTGCAAATGTAGTAAGTTATGGAGGTAAGGCAATAAATAGGCCATAGTGCAAAATAATTACAATTGAGTATTAACACTGGAGTGATAGATGTGCAGAAGATGATGTGCAAATAGAGATACTGGGGTACAAATTAGCAAAATAAATAACAATGCAAATAACAATATGGGGATGAGGTAGTTGGGTGGGCTAATTTCAGATGGGCTGTGTACAGGTGCAGTGATCGGTAAGCTGCTCTGACAACTAATGCTTAAAGTTAGTGAGGGAGATAAGAGACTCCAGCTTCAGAGATTTTTGCAGTTCGTTCCAGTCATTGGCAGCAGAGAACTGGAAGGAATGGCGGCCAAAGGAGGTGTTGTCTTTGGGGATGACCAGTGAGATATACCTGCTGGAGCGCATACTACGGGTGGGTGTTGCTATGGTGACCAATGAGCTAAGATAAGACAGGGATTTTCCTAGCAGTGATTTATAGATGACCTGGCGCCAGTGGGTTTGGCGACAAATATATAGTGAGGGCCAGCCAATGAGAGCGTACAGGTCACAATGGTGGGTAGTATATGGAGCTTTGGTGACAAAACGGATGGCACTGTGATAGACTACATTCAATCTGCTGAGTAGAGTGTTGGAGGCTATTTTGTAAATGACATCGCCAAAGTCAAGGATCGGTAGGATAGTCAGTTTTATGAGGGCATGTTTAGCAGCATGAGTGAAGGAGGCTTTGTTGCGAAATAGGAAGCCGATTCTAGATTTAACTTTGAATTGGAGATGCTTAATGTGAGTCTGGAAGGAGAGTTTACGGTCTAACCAGACTTCTAGGTATTTGTAGTTGTCCACATATTCTAAGTCAGACCCGCCGAGAGTAGTGATTCTAGTCGGGCGGGCGGGTGCAAGCAGCGTTCGATTGAAGAGCATGCATTTAGTTTTACTAGTGTTTAAGAGCAGTTGGAGGCTACTGAAGGAGTGCTGTATGGCATTGAAGCTTGTTTGGAGGTTTGTTAACACAGTGTCCAATGAAGGGCCAGATGTATACAAAATGGTGTTGTCTGCGTAGAGGTGGATCTGAGAGTCACCAGCAGCAAGAGCGACATCATTGATATACACAGAGAATAGAGTCGGCCCGAGAATTGAACCCTGTGGCACCCCCACAGAGACTGCCAGAGGTCCAGACAACAGGCCCTCCGATTTGACACATTGAACTCTATCTGAGAAGTAGTTGGTGAACCAGGCGAGGCAGTCATTTGAGAAACCAAGGCAGAGGGAACACAAGGCTTCGGAGGAAGGGGGTAGATCAGCTTTAATATTGCAGATAGATTGTAACTTCCATCAATGTAATTGTCTGCATCACTTCCAATCCCCCATATGTTTTTTCTCTCGCATATTTATATATATTTATATATATATATATATATACAGTTGAAGTCGGAAGTTTACATACACTTATGTTGGAGTCATTAAAACTCGTTTTTCAACAACTCCACAAATGTATTGTTAACAAACTATAGTTTTGGCAAGTTGGTTAGGAATTGAGATCAGGGCTTTGTGATGGCCACTCCAATACCTTGACTGGCATACACATACATATACACATACAGACATATAAATACAGCTGAAGTCGGAAGTTTACATACACCTCAGCCAAATACATTTAAACTCAGTTTTTCACAACTCCTGACATTTAATCTAGTAAAAAGTCCCTGTCTTAGGTCAGTTAGGATCACCACTTTATTTTAAGAATGTGAAATGTCAGAATAATAGTAGAGAGAATGATTTATTTCAGCTTTTATTTCTTTCATCACATTCCCAGTGGGTCAGAAGTTTACATACACTCAATTAGTATTTGGTAGCATTGCCTTTAAATTGTTTAACTTGGGTCAAACGTTTCGGGTAGCCTTCCACATTCTTTCCACAATAAGTTGGGTGAATTTTGGCCTATTCCTCCTGACAGAGCTGGTGTCACTGAGTCAGGTTTGTAGGCCTCCTTGCTCGCACACACCTTTTCAGTTCTGCCCACAACTTTTCTATAGGATTGAGGTCAGGGCTTTGTGATGGCCACTCCAATACCTTGACTTTGTTGTCCTTAAGCCATTTTGCCACACTTTTGGAAGGTAGCTTAGTGGTTAAGAGCGTTGTGCCAGTAAAGAAAAGGTCTCTGGTTCTAATCCCCGAGCCGACTAGGTGAAAAATCTGTCTATGTGCCCTTGAGCAAGGCACTTAACCCTAATTGCTCCTGTAAGTCGCTCTGGATAAGAGCGTCTGCTAAATGACCAAAAAAATATAAAAAAATGCTTGGGGTCATTGTCCATTTGGAAGACCCATTTGCGACCAAGCTTTAACTTCCTGACTGATGTCTTGAGATGTTGCTTCAATATATCCACATAATTTTCCTTCCTCATGATACAATCTATTTTGTGAAGTGCACCAGTCCCTCCTGCAGCAAAGCACCCCCACAGCATGATGCTGCCACCCCCGTGCTTCACGGTTGGGATGATGTTCTTCGGCTTGCAAGCAACCACCTTTTTCCACCAAACATAACGATGGTCATTATGGCCAAACAGTTCTATTTTTGTTTCATCAGACCAGAGGACATTTCTCCAAAAAGTACGATCTTTGTCCCCATGTGCAGTTGCAAACCGTAGTCTGGCTTTTTTATGGTGGTTTTGGAGCAGTGGCTTCTTCCTTGCTGAGCGGCCTTTCAGGTTATGTCGATATAGGACTCGTTTTACTGTGGATATAGATACTTTTGTACCCATTTCCTCCAGTATCTTCACAAGGTCCTTTGCTGTTGTTCTGGGATTGATTTGCACTTTTCGCATCAAGGTACGTTCATCTCTAGGAGACAGAACGCGTCTCCTTCCTGAGCGGTATGACGGCTGCGTGGTCCCATGGTGTTTATACTTGCGCACTCTTGTTTGTACAGATGAACATGGTACATTCAGGCATTTGGAAATTGTTCCCAAGGATGAACCAGACTTGTGGAGGTCTACAATTCTTTTTCTGAGGTCTTGGCTGATTTCTTTTGATTTTCCAATGATGTCAAGCGAAGAGGCACTGAGTTTGAAGGTAGGCCTTGAAATACATCCACAGGTACATCTCCAATTAGCCTATCAGAAGCTTCTAAAGCCATGACATTATTTTCTGGAATTTTCCAAGCTGTTTAAGGGCACAGTCAACTTAGTGTATGTAAACTTCTGACCCACTGGAATTGTGATACAGTGAATTATAAGTGAAGTAATCCGTCTGTAAACAATTGTTGGAAAAATTACTTGTGTCATGCACAAAGTAGATGTCCTAACCGACATGACAAAACTATAGTTAGTTAACAAGAAATTTGTGGAGTGGTTGAAAAACGAGTTGTAATGACTCCAACCTAAGTGTATGTAAACTTCGACTTCAACTGTATACATATCCTTTAAATAAATATATTTCCCTTTATTACTTTCCAACCCCACCACCCCTTCCCTAATTGGAGTAAACTAGTGAACAACAATGCTTAGGCCTCTACTTCCAGCTTATACATACTATATACATTTTATGGACACAGTCAATTTTACAATAATTATATTTTGTTTGTTTTTACTCCTGAACTTCCTCCGATCATTTTCATTATGTCCATCCGGTTTGCTTCTATATGCCATATCTTTCTAACTGTGCTCTTTCACAAAAGCTCTCAACCTATATACTTATTATGGACACAGTATGCTTTACATTAGTTACTACATTTACGTCATTTAGCAGACGCTCTTATCCAGAGCGACTTTCAGTTAGTGCATACATTATTCTTTTTAATTTTCATACCCCATGGGAATCGAACCCACAACCCTGGCGTTGCAAACGCCATGCTCTATCAACTGAGCTACCTCCCTGCCGGCCATTCCCTCCCCTACCCTGGGCCAATAGTGCGCCGCCCCATTGGTCTCCCGGTTGCGGCCGGCTACAGCAGAGCCTGGATTCGAACCAGGATCTTTAGTGGCCTTAGACCACTGCGCCACTCGGGATTTCTATTTGCCATATATTTTTCTACTGTACTGTTATGTTTTACAAAAGTTCTGAACCTTTCTATTCTCATAGTTTCTACAGACTGAACCCTTCTATTCTCATTGTTTCTACAGATTGTAAATTGAAAATAAACATTTTTGCTAAAAGTATTATTATGTTATTGATCGATTGACTATGACTTTTCAGATCACCCAGTAGTGCTATCTGCAGGGTTAGCTCCAGGTAAATATTGTAATCCTTTAGCCATTCCTGGACCTGTGTCCAAAAACAAGCAGTACCAAAACAAATGATCTAATGATTCTGTCTCTTCGCAGCCAAATCTGCAGAGCTGGGAAGATTGTATCCCCCATATAAATAACATTCTATTGGTAGCAATAATTTTGTATAATAATTTTAATTGAAAAATTATATGTTTTGAATCCGGCGTCGTTTTGCGTAACAGTTCATAAACACTATGCCATGGAATCGGTACGTCAAAAAACTCTTCCCAACTATTTTGCAATCTATATGGGACGGCTGTCAATCCTTTGGTCCTTAAATGAAACTGGTATACTTTTTTATTTATCACAATTTTCTTTAACCAATGTTGGTCTTTAATGCGGCCGACAGACAAGTTCCTTACTTTTTCCCCCTTCCACTTTCCTCTTCCATGTTTGCGGTAATGCTGCAATTATTTGGGGAGTTTTTCCCAGAGGAAAATCTGGTTCAGTCTGGTTCAGTCTGGTTCAGTTTGGTTCAGTCTGGTTCAGTCTGGTTCAGTCTGGTTCAGTCTGGTTCAGTCTGGTTCAGTCTGGTTCAGTCTGTCTTCCACCAGACACTGGGATAAAAATGCACCTTTCAGCAGGACAATAACCTAAAGCAAAAGGCCAAATCTACAGTTGCTTACCAAGAAGACAGTGAATGTTCCTGCAAATCTACAGTTTTGACTTAAAGCTGCTTGAAAATCTATGGCAAGACCTGAAAATGGTTGTCTAGCTATGATCAACAACCAATTTGACAGAGCTTGAAGAATTTTGAAAAGAATAACGGGAATAAATGTTGCACAATCCAGGTGTGGAAAGCTCTTCGAGACTTACCCAGAAAGACTCACAGCTGTAATGGCTGCCAAAGGTGATTCTAACATGAATTGACTCAGGGGGGTTGAATACTTATGTAATCAACATACTATATATATGTTAGAATTGTTCTTCCAGTTTGATATTAAAAAATGACAATTAAATCCATTTTAAACTCACTTTGTAACACAACCAAATGTGGAAAAAGTCAAGGGGTGTGAATACTTTTTAAAGACAATGTATGTATTGGCTGGTGCAATCAAATCTCCCCTCTGGGGGATTAATAAAGTACTATTTGATCTTATCTTCTAACAGAGTTAATGATTTCACAGCCTGGTAGCAGTATTATCACCCTCACTATCTGGGTGTAAACATGTTGTTGTTTGTTATTGTTGAGGATGAGAAAGCCTGAAAGCTTGTTGTTGTTTATCTGTGGAATAGAACACCGCTTTTGTCATCAGATTAAAGGGAGGGATCTAATGATCTGATGACACGTAACGGATTAATACGGATCAACATCCCACTTTCACCAGCATATCACAGACGTATTATCTGATGTAATTACATAACCACTCAGTTAGGTTGAGGTCAGACACTGGGAACAGGGAGGAGGTCATATGAGTTAGGTTGAGGCCAACAGAGCAGACGAGGTCTAGTCAAATCCAATAAAAAATACATTTGATTGGTCACATACACATGTTTAGCAGATGTTATTGCGGTGTAGCGAAATGCTTGTGTTCCTAGCTCCAGCAGTGTGGTAGTCTCTAACAACTCATACCAATACACATACATCTAAAAGTAAAAGAATGGAATTAAGAAATATATAAATATTAATACGAGCAATGTCGGAGTGGCATTGACTAAATACAGTAGAATAGAATACAGTACAGTGGGGGAAAAAAGTATTTAGTCAGCCACCAATTGTGCAAGTTCTCCCACTTAAAAAGATGAGACAGGCCTGTAATTTTCATCATAGGTACACGTCAACTATGACAGACAAAATGAGAAAAAAAATCCTGAACATCACATTGTAGGATTTTTTATGAATTTATTTGCAAATTATGGTGGAAAATAAGTATTTGGTCAATAACAAAAGTTTCTCAATACTTTGGTATGTACCCTTTGTTGGTAATGACACAGGTCAAACGTTTTCTGTAAGTCTTCACAAGGTTTTCACACACTGTTGCTGGAATTTTGGCCCATTCCTCCATGCAGATCTCCTCTAGAGCAGTGATGTTTTGGGGCTGTCGCTGGGCAACACAGACTTTCAACTCCCTCCAAAGATTTTCTATGGGGTTGAGATCTGGAGACTGGCTAGGCCACTCCAGGACCTTGAAATGCTTCTTACGAAGCAATTCTTTCTTTGCCCGGGCGGTGTGTTTGGGATCATTGTCATGCTGAAAGTCCCAGCCACGTTTCATCTTCAATGCCCTTGCTGATGGAAGGAGGTTTTCACTCAAAATCTCACGATACATGGCCCCATTCATTCTTTCCTTTACACGGATCAGTCGTCCTGGTCCCTTTGCAGAAAAACAGCCCCAAAGCATGATGTTTCCACCCCCATGCTTCACAGTAGGTATGGTGTTCTTTGGATGCAACTCAGCATTCTTTGTCCTCCAAACACGACGAGTTGAGTTTTTACCAAAAAGTTCTATTTTGGTTTCATCTGACCATATGACATTCTCCCAATCCTCTTCTGGATCATCCAAATGCACTCTAGCAAACTTCAGACGGGCCTGGACATGTACTGGCTTAAGCAGGGGGACACGTCTGGCACAGGTGCCATTAATACAGGTAATGAGTGGAGGACAGAGGAGCCTCTTAAAGAAGAAGTTACAGGTCTGTGAGAGCCAGAAATCTTGCTTGTTTGTAGGTGACCAAATACTTATTTTCCACCATAATTTGCAAATAAATTCATTAAAAATCCTACAATGTGATTTTCTGGATTTTTTTCTCTCAATTTGTCTGTCATAGTTGACGTGTACCTATGATGAAAATTACAGGCCTCTCTCATCTTTTTAAGTGGGAGAACTTGCACAATTGGTGGCTGACTAAATACTTTTTTTCCCCACTGTATGTACATATGAAATGAGTAAAGCAGTATGTAAACATTATTAAAGTGACTAGTGTTCCATTATTAAAGTGGTCAGTGATTCCATGTCTGTGTATATAGGGCAGCAGCCTCTAAGGTGCAGGGATGAGTAACCGGGTGGTAGTTGGCTAGTGATGGCTATTTAACAGTGATGGCCTTGAGATAGAAGCTGTTTTTCAGCTTTGATGAACCTGTACTGTCCTCGCCTTCTGGATGATAACGGGGTGAACAGGCATTGGCTCGGGTGGTTGTTGTCCTTGATGATCTTTTGGGCCTTCCTGTGACATCGGGTGCTGTAGGTGTCTTGGAGGGCGGGTAGTTTGCTCCCGGTGATACGTTGGGCAGACCGTACCACCCTCTGGAGAGCCTTGCGGTTGCGGGCGGTGCAGTTGCCGTACCAGGCGGTGATACAGCCCGACAGGATGCTCTCAATTGTGCATCTGTAGAAGTTTGTGAGGGTCTTACGGGCCAAGCCAAATGTATTCAGCCTCCTGAGGTTAAAGAGGCTCTGTTATGCCTTCTTCACCACACTGTCTATGTGTCCCTTGATGTGACTGGGAACATTGACATGTTGGGTAAAATATTAAAACAGTCCAGGACAGCAATGAAATTTAGAGGCAAGTTTTGAGTTGATGAGTACACATGAATATTCATATCTTCAAGCAACAGTTAGCGGGGGGGGGAGTGGACAGCAAAGGTGAGTAGTTCAGACAGGAACGATTCATTAGCTTTAGGAGGACGGTACACAAGGTTAGTGGTCATGAAGCAAGATGATTTATAGTCAATGTATTGAAATGAGGAGACCGTAGAGAGAGACAGTTGAGTTGTTTAGATTGTAGAGTTGTACAGTACAGCGAGGTGGAGCGGGGTGATACAGGTAGCCATAACCAGCAGGAGTAGCTTGGTAAAGAGAAAATAAATCACCAGGTTGTTGTCAAGTTTCAGTTACGAGGAGGAAGTCTAGCTTGTTGTCAGATATTAGTTCATGGAGCAAGGGGGCTTTGTTGTTCATTGATCCAGTGTTGAGGAGAGCAAAGTTAGTACTGTGAGACTGAGAGGTGAGTTTATGGCTAGTGGTAGGCTGAAGGAGGGGCAGGCAGTCACAGTATGAGGTGATGGATTGGGACCAGAGAGAGTTAATGTTGTATAGGGAGGGAGAAACCTTAGTAATCCAGGACAGAGCACAACCAGGAGAAACCATCTGTTTTCCCAGTCATGCAAAATCCATAGATTAGGGCCTAATGAATTTATTGCAATTGACTGATTTCCTCATATGTAACTCAGTAAAATCTTTGAAATTGTTGCATGTAGCATTTCTATTTTTGTTCAGTTTAGAATCATGGATGGTCAATCCTTGCATCCATTGCTCTGTCTATGAATTTGAGAGTGATTCCATTTCTCCAAACCAGGGGCGGGGCGGCCACTTTGTTATTGTTTCTACGGCTGATTGCCGCTTTAAGCTGAAGTATTGGAATACACACAAGATTAAAAACAAGCTCAAAATGTGTGTCAAAAAACATATTTGGAGAGAGGGCTAAACATTGAGAGAAAATGGAAAACAATAACCTGACTGGTTCTGGCTGTACCTGACTGGTTCTGGCTGGTTCTGGTTGTACCTGACTGGTTCTGACTGTACCTGACTGGTTCTGGCTGTACCTGACTGGTTCTGACTGGTTCTGACTGTACCTGACTGGTTCTGGCTGGTTCTGGCTGTACCTGACTGGTTCTGACTGTACCTGACTGGTTCTGGCTGTACCTGACTGGTTCTGGCTGGTTCTGGCTGTACCTGACTGGTTCTGACTGGTTCTGACTGTACCTGACTGGTTCTGACTGGTTCTGGCTGTACCTGACTGGTTCTGGCTGGTTCTGGCTGTACCTGACTGGTTCTGACTGGTTCTGGCTGTACCTGACTGGTTCTGGCTGTACCTGACTGGTTCTGACTGGTTATGGCTGGTTCTGGCTGTACCTGACTGGTTCTGGCTGTACCTGACTGGTTCTGACTGGTTCTGGCTGTACCTGACTGGTTCTGGCTGGTTCTGGTTGTACCTGACTGGTTCTGGCTGGTTCTGGTTGTACCTGACTGGTTCTGGCTGTACCTGACTGGTTCTGGCTGTACCTGACTGGTTCTGGCTGTACATGACTGGTTCTGACTGGTTCTGGCTGTACCTGACTGGTTCTGACTGGTCCTGGCTGTACCGGACTGGTTCTGACTGGTTCTGGCTGTACCTGACTGGTTCTGACTGGTTCTGGCTGTACCTGACTGGTTCTGGCAGTACCTGACTGGTTCTGGCTGGTTCTGGCTGTACCTGACTGGTTCTGACTGGTTCTGGCTGTACCTGACTGGTTCTGACTGGTTCTGGCTGTACCTGACTGGTTCTGACTGGTTCTGACTGTACATGACTGGTTCTGGCTGGTTCTGACTGTACCTGACTGGTTCTGGCTGTACCTGACTGGTTCTGGCTGGTTCTGGCTGGTTCTGGCTGTACCTGACTGGTTCTGGCAGTACCTGACTGGTTCTGGCTGGTTCTGGCTGTACCTGACTGGTTCTGACTGGTTCTGGCTGTACCTGACTGGTTCTGGCTGGTTCTGGCTGTACCTGACTGGTTCTGGACTGGTTCTGGCTGGTTCTGACTGGTTCTGGCTGTACCTGACTGGTTCTGGCTGTACCTGACTGGTCCTGGCTGTACCTGACTGGTTCTGACTGGTTCTGGCTGTACCTGACTGGTTCTGACTGGTTCTGGCTGTACCTGACTGGTTCTGGCTGGTTCTGACTGGTTCTGACTGTACATGACTGGTTCTGGCTGGTTCTGACTGTACCTGACTGGTTCTGGCTGTACCTGACTGGTTCTGGCTGGTTCTGACTGGTTCTGGCTGGTTCTGGCTGTACCTGACTGGTTCTGACTGGTTCTGACTGTACATGACTGGTTCTGGCTGGTTCTGACTGTACCTGACTGGTTCTGGCTGTACCTGACTGGTTCTGGCTGTACCTGACTGGTTCTGGCTGGTTCTGGCTGTACCTGACTGGTTCTGACTGGTTCTGGCTGTACCTGACTGGTTCTGGCTGTACCTGACTGGTTCTGACTGTACCTGACTGGTTCTGGCTGGTTCTGGCTGTACATGACTGGTTCTGACTGGTTCTGGCTGTACCTGACTGGTTCTGACTGGTTCTGACTGGTTCTGGCTGTACCTGACTGGTTCTGACTGGTTCTGGCTGTACCTGACTCGTTCTGACTGGTTCTGACTGGTTCTGGCTGTACCTGACTGGTTCTGACTGGTTCTGGCTGTACCTGACTGGTTCTGGCTGTACCTGACTGGTTCTGGCTGTACCTGACTGGTTCTGGCTGTACCTGACTGGTTCTGACTGTACCTGACTGGTTCTGGCAGTTGCATGTAGAATTTCTATTTTTGTTCAGTGTAGAATCATGGATGGTCAATCCTTGTGTGCTAGAATCCAACAACACTGCCTGCCTGTTTGTCTATGAGAGGAGCAGTAACAGTTTCCTTTTCTCATTTGATGAATGCATCGCTGACAGATGCTGACGGGATTAAGGGACAGATTAGTAACTTTTCTTCAGCCTACTGTTTTCCTCTGGTCACCATGTTGCCTTTCCAACGAAAAGCCTTTTAACAAACAAGATCAGCTTTCTATCAGCTTTCATATCTTCTACTAGATTGTTTATCTATCTTTGTATTTTTCCTCCACTCAGAGACAAACACTCTCCAGAGGAATTAATATTCTTTCCAGGATGGACACTCAGTGAAATACTTTTCTGGCATAGAGTGTCCATGCTGCAATAGTATAGGGACTCAGAATGGTCAAGTGTCCACCAGTCCTAGCCTCCACTTCACTGTTATTGTTGTTAACACTCCAAAGGGACAGGGTTCAGAACCCAGTTTGAGTTAACACTCCAAAGGGACAGGGTTCAGAACCCAGTTTGAGTTAACACTCCAAAGGGACAGGGTTCAGAACCCAGTTTGAGTTAACACTCCAAAGGGACAGGGTT
>CM062506.1:43562416-43582416 GCA_031479575.1 Coregonus ussuriensis | reverse complement strand
GGCAGTGCAGTTGCCGTACCAGGCGGTGATACAGCCTGACAGGATGCTCTCAATTGTGCATCTGTAAAAGTTTGTGAGGGTTTTAGGTGACAGGCCAAATTTCTTCAGCCTCCTGAGGTTGAAGAGGCGCTGTTGCACCTTCTTCACCACACTGCCTATGTGGGTGGACCATTTCAGTTTGTCAGTAATATGTACGCCGAGGAACTTGAAGCTTTCCACCTTCTCCACTGTGCTCCCTTTGCTGTTTCCTGAAGTCCACGATCATCTCCTTTGTTTTGTTGACGTTGAGTGAGAGGGTTTTTTCCTGACACCACACTCCCAGGGCCCTCACCTCCTCCCTGTAGGCGGTCTCATCATTGTTGGTAATCAAGCCTATTACTGTTGTGTCGTCTGCAAACTTGATGATTGAGTTGGAGGCGTGCGTGGCCATGCAGTCATGGGTGAACAGAGAGTACAGGAGGGGGCTGAGCACGCACCCTTGTGGGGCTCCAGCGTTGAGGATCAGCGTAGTGGAGATGTTGTTTCCTACCTTCACCACCTGGGGGCGGCCCGTCAGGAAGTCCAGGACCCAGTTGACCCAGAGCCTCAAGCTTAATGATGAGCTTGGAGCATACTATGGTGTTGAATGCTTAGCTATAGTCAATGAATAGCATTCTTACATAGGTATTCCTCTTGTCCAGATGGGATAGGCTTTGTGCAGTGTGATGTCGATTGCATCATCTGTGGACCTATTGGGGCGGTAAGCAAATTGCAGTGGGTCTAGGGTGACAGGTAAGGTAGAGGTGATATGATCCTTAACTAGCCTCTCAAAGCACTTCATGATGACAGAAGTGAGTGCTACGGGGCGATAGTCATTTAGCTCAGTTACGTTTGCAGTCTTGGGTACAGGAACAATGGTGGCCATCTTGAAGCATTTGGGGACAGCAGACTGGGATAGGGAGAGATTGAATATGTCCGTAAACACACCAGCCAGCTGGTCTCCCCAAGCTCTGAGCACGCGGCTAGGAATGAAGTCTGGGCCGGCAGCCTTGCGAGGGTTAACACGTTTAAATGTCTTACTCACGTCGGCCACGGAGAAGGAGAGCCCACAGTCCTTGGTAGTGGGCCGCGTCGGTGTCTGCGAAGTGGCTGGTTTTCCTATTGTAGTCTGTGATTGTCTGTTAACCCTGCCACATACGTCTCGTGTCTGAGCCGTTGAATTGCGACTCCACTTTGTCTCGATATTGATGTTTTGCCTGTTTGATTGCCTTGCTAAAGGGAACGACCACTCTGTTTGTATTCTGCCATATTCCCCGTAGCCTTGCCATGGTTGAATGCGGTGGTACGTGCTTTCAGTTTTTCACGAATACTGCCATCTATCCACGGTTTCTGGTTAGGGTAGGTTTTAATAGTCCGAGTGGGTACACCATCTCCTATACACTTCCTTATAAACCCACTCACTGAATCAGCGTATACGTCTATATTATTCTCAGAGGCTACCCGGAATATAGCTCAGGGATGTAGCTCAGTAGAGCATGGTGTTTGCGACGCCAGGGTTGTGGGTTCGATTCCCACGGGGGGCCAGTATGAAAAACATAAAATAATGTATGCACTAACTGTAAGTCGCTCTGGATAAGAGCGTCTGCTAAATGACTAAAATGTAAATGTAATATATCCCAGTCCGCGTGATCAAAACAATCTTGAAGCATGGATTCCGATTGGTCAGACCAGCGTTGAATAGTCCTTAGCACGAGTTTCTGCCAATAGGAAGGGAGGAGCAAAATGGAGTCGTGGTCAGATTTGCCGAAAGGAGGGCGGGGGAGGGCCTTGTATGCATCGCAGAAGTTAGTGTAACAATGATCCAGTGTTTTTCCTGCGCGAGTGCTACATTCAACATGCTGATAGAATTTAGGTAGCCTTTTTCCCCAGCTACAATAAATGCAGCCTCAGGATATGTGGTTTCCAGTTTGCCATCAAGTCCAGTGAAGTTCCTTAAGGGCCGTCGTGTATTCCACTACCTCGGTCGTGGGGTGTCTAAGCGGAAGGTAAGCTTGGCTTCTTATATGTTGTTGAGTAAAGCTTAAACCATATATTTAGATTGTAGGTAGGTATTGTAGTTAGGTATTATAGGTAGTTTATCTAGGTAGTTATTGTAGGTTATTGTAGGTAATTATTGTAGGTAAGTATTGTATTCGGCTGAGCCCGGTGAAGCACGAGGCTAGCTAACCCACTACCTGGACCAATAAAGCTAGCTAGCTAGCGGGTAGCTACTGGTAACTATTAGCAACTGTGGATAGTTGTTTCCAATGTTATTTCACGCTTAAGAGTACCTGTAATTACTAGATACCTACCATTCAGCTGTTTTTCTAAGCTCATTATCTGAAGCGTTAACGTTAGGTAGTTAGTAGCTACTGTACTCGAAATGTAGCTAGATTGTTGCTACCTGGATAGCTAACTAAACAATAGCTGGAACGACCTAGCTGTAATGTTTGGAGACGCTTTCTCTCCGTTGGGACAGATGCAAACTGGCTGAATCGATTCAGTGGCTAGCTTTGCACTTAACTGGCTAACAGTAGCTACTAAGGGTAAGTTATAACCTACATTTATTTTTGTTTTGTTTTTACATACTGGTAACCAGAGTCGTTCAAGGGAATTCGGGACCTGGGTGACTTAGTTAAGGTTAGCTTGGCTCTCTCTGTGTGTTTCGTGCCGTGGGAGGAGGGGTTGGTTCGTTGGCAGAGAGCAATGGCTAGCTAGTATGCTAACTATTCTAGCTAACTAACTGGCTGAATAAGTTGACGACATACTCATTCAAACTGTCAAAATTAACCCAAAACTTTACACAACGTTAGACACGGACACGAATGATCTGTTTGGCGTGTTAACACACTGATGGTTTGTTGTAACCGAGTATTGGTGCTAAACCGTGTTATTGGAGGCTGGCATGCTAGTTGGCCATGGCGTCATAGGATTCAGTGCCCTGGGCGGTTTTCACAGAAGAATACTGAACCAAGTTAGCTAGCTGAATTAACTAAGTTGGAGTCTATTCCTAGAAAACATTGAACCGCTGTAGTTTACAACAATTATAATTTCTAAAGTGGAAGTTGGGAGAGTTATATTTGAGTGTTTCAGTGAAACGTAAGTGAGGGAGGCCCCGCTCTCTCGCTTCCCAAGATGTTTAGTTCATTTTATTCCGATCTCTTTTGCATTATTGTATCCTTTTTCTGTAACCTGTCAACTATGTGTCTGTCTATCCCTGTTCTCTCCTCTCTGCACAGGCTATACAAACGCTTCACACCGCGTGGCTGCTGCTACTCTAACCTGGTGGTCCTTGCGTGCACGACCCATGTGGAGTTCCAGGTCTCCGGCAGCCTCTGGAACTGCGGTTCTGCGGCCAACAAGGTAGAGTTCATCTCAGCCTATGCTACCCTCCAGTCCCTCGACCCACAGAAAACACTGCTACTCCGACTGCTCTTTCCTTGTCTGACCATGTGTTCTCACATACCCCGAGAGCATCTGGTCAGCGCGGCGGTGGCACAGGAATCCTCATCTCTCCCAAGTGGACATTCTCTCTTTTTCCCCTGACCCATCTGTCTATCTCCTCATTTGAATTCCATGCTGTCACAGTCACTAGCCCATTCAAGCTTAACATCCTTGTCATTTATCGCCCTCCAGGTTCCCTTGGAGAGCTCATCAATGAGCTTGACGCCTTGATAAGTTCCTTTCCTGAGGATGGCTCACCCCTCACAGTTCTGGGTGACTTTAACCTCCCTACGTCTGCCTTTGACTCATTTCTCTCTGCCTCCTTCTTTCCACTCCTTTCCTCTTTTGACCTCACCCTCTCACCGTCCCCCCCCTACTCACAAGGCGCTTGACCTCATTTTTACTAGATGCTGTTCTTCTACTAATCTCACCGCAACTCCCCTCCAAGTCTCCGACCACTACTTTGTATCCTTTTCTCTCTCGCTCTCCTCCAACACTACTCACTCTGCCCCTACTCAGATGGTAATGTGCCGTCGCAACCTTCGCTCTCTCTCTCCCGCTACTCTCTCCTCTTCCATCCTATCATCTCTTCCCTCTGCTAAATCCTTCTCCCTCCGATCTCCTGATTCTGCCTCCTCAACCCTCCTCTCCTCCCTTTCTGCACCTTTTGACTCTCTATGTCCCCTATCCTCCCGGCCGGCTCGGTCCTCCCCTCCTGCTCCGTGGCTTGACGACTTATTGCGAGCTCACAGAACAGGGCTCCGGGCAGCCAAGCGGAAATGGAGGAAAACTAGACTCCCTGCGGACCTGTCATCTTTTCACTCCCTCCTCTCTACATTCTCTTCCTCTGTTTCCGCTGCTAAAGCCACTTTCTACCACTCTAAATTTCAAGCCTCTGCCTCTAACCCTAGGAAGCTCTTTGCCACCATCTCCTTCCTGCTGAATCCTCCTCCTCCTCCTCCTCCTCCCCCTCCCTCCTCCCTCTCTGTGGATGACTTTGTCAACCATTTTGAAAAGAAGGTTGACGACATCCGATCCTCATTTATTAAGTCAAATGACACCGCTGGTCCTGCTCACACTGCCCTACCCTATGCTTTGACTTCTTTCTACCCTCTCTCTCCAGATGAAATCTTGCGACTTGTGATGGCCGGCTGCCCAACAACCTGCCCGCTTGACCCTATCCCCTCCTCTCTTCTCCAGACCATTTACGGAGACCTTCTCCCTTAACTCACCTCGCTCATCAACTCATCCTTGACCGCTGGCCATGTCCCTTCCGACTTCAAGAGAGCGAGAGTTGCACCCCTCCTCAAAAAACCTACACTCGATCCCTCCGATGTCAACAACTACAGATCAGTATCCCTTCTTTCTTTTCTCTCCAAAACTCTTGAGCGTGCCGTCTCTAGCCAACTCTCCTGCTATCTCTCTCAGAATGACCTTCTTGATCCAAACCAGTCAGGTTTCAAGACTGGTCATTCAACTGAGACTGCGCTTCTCTGTGTCACGGAGGCTCTCCGCACTGCTGAAGCTAACTCTCTCTCCTCTGCTCTTATCCTTCTAGACCTGTCTGCTGCCTTTGACACTGTGAACCATCAGATCCTCCTCTCCACCCTCTCCGAGCTGGGCATCTCCGGCGCGGCTCACTCTTGGATTACGTCCTACCTGACCGGTCGCTCCTACCAAGTGGCGTGGTGAGAATCTGTCTGACTAGGAGACCGCTCCGAGTACCTCTCCTCCGGCGAAATTGTTTTGGGTCGGCCTCTGGAATCAGTTCTAATGCCCTGGGTTGTGCGGACAAAGGATCCGCTACGGGAAAGTCGTATTCCTGGTCGTAGTGCTGGTAAATTGACGACGCTCTGATATCCTATAGTTCTTCCCGGCTGTATGTAATAACACTTAAGATTTTCTGGGCTAACAATGTAAGAAATAATACATTGCGTGTGTGTGTGTGTATGTGTGTATGTGTCTGTGTATGTGTGTGTGTGTGTGTGTGTGTGTGTGTAAGTGTTTGTGTGTGAGTGTATGTGTGAGTGTGTGTGTGTATCTGTGTGCCAGTCAGCCAGCCAGTCAGCCAGTCAGCCAGCCAGTCAGCCAGTCAGTCAGTCAGTCAGTCAGTCAGTCAGTCAGTCTGCCAGTCAGTCAGCCAGTCAGTCAGTCAGCCAGTAAGCCAGTCAGCCAGCCAGTCAGCCAGTCAGCCAGTCAGCCAGCCAGCCAGCCAGTCAGTCAGTCAGTCAGCCAGTCAGCCAGTCAGTCAGCCAGCCAGCCAGTCAGACAGTCAGACAGTCAGACAGTCAGCCAGTCAGCCAGCCAGTCAGCCAGTCAGCCAGCCAGTCAGCCAGTCAGCCAGCCAGCCAGCCAGCCAGCCAGTTAACCAGCCAGTCAGCCAGCCAGCAAGTCAGTCAGTGAGCCAGCCAGCCAGTCAGCCAGTCAGTCAGTCAGTCAGTCAGTCAGTCAGTTAGTCAGTCAGCCAGTCAGTCAGCCAGTCAGCCAATCAGTCAGTCAACCAGTCAGCCAGTCAGCCAGTCAGCCAGCCAGTCAGCCAGTCAGCCAGTCAGTCAGTCAGTCAGTCAGTCAGCCAGCCAGTCAGCCAGTCAGCCAGCCAGCCTGCCAGCCAGCCAGCCAGCCAGTTAGCCAACCAGTCAGCCAGCCAGCCATCCAGTCAGTCAGTGAGCCAGCCAGTCAGTCAGTCAGTCAGCAAGTCATCCAGTCAGCCAGCCAGTCAGCCAGTCCGCCAGTCAGCTAGCAAGTCAGCCAGTCAGTCAATCAGTCAGTCAGTCAGCCAGTCAGTCAGCCAGTCAGCCAATCAGTCAGTCAACCAGTCAGCCAATCAGTCAGCCAGTCAGCCAGTCAGCCACTCAGACAGCCAGTCAGCCAGTCAGTCAGTCAGCCAGTCAGCCAGTCAGCCACTCAGAGAGCCAATCAGTCAGTCAACCAGTCAGCCAGTCAGTCAGCCAGTCAGTCAATCAGTCAGCCAGACAGTCAGCCAGTCAGCCAGTCAGCCAGTCAGCCACTCAGACAGCCAGTCAGCCAGTCAGCCAGCCAGCCAGTCAGCCAGTCAGTCAGTCAGTCAGTCAGTCAGTCAGTCAGCCAGTCAGCCAATCAGTCAGTCAACCAGTCAGCCAATCAGTCAGCCAGTCAGCCACTCAGACAGCCAATCAGTCAGTCAACCAGTCAGCCAGTCAGCCACTCAGACAGCCAATCAGTCAGTCAACCAGTCAGCCAGTCAGTCAGCCACTCAGCCAGTCAGTCAACCAGTCAGCCAGTCAGCCAGACAGTCAGCCAGACAGCCAGTCAGCCACTCAGACAGCCAGTCAGCCAGTCAGCCAGTCAGCCAGTCAGCCAGTCAGCCAGCCAGCCAGCCAGTCAGTCACTAGTCAGGCTCTACACTACCACTTCCGTCTTTTCACTCTGTCATTCATATGTCAACACGTCCAGCTCCTCAAGCCGATACCACGACGGCCCTCAAAGAACTTCACTGGACTTTATGCAAACTGGAAACCACATATCCTGAGGCTGCATTTATTGTAGCTGGGGATTTTAACAAATCAAATTCGAGAAAAAAGGCTGCCAAAGTTCTATCAACACATCGACTGTAGTACTGGTGCTGCTAAACACTGGACCACTGCTACTCCAACATCTGGGATGCCTACAAGGCCTTCCCCTCCTTTCAGCAAATCTGACCACGACTCCATTTTGCTCCTCCCTTCCTACAGGCAGGAACTCAAACAGGAAGTACCCCTGCTAAGGACTATTCAACGCTGGTCTGACCAATCGGAATCCACGCTTCAAGATTGTTTTGATCACGCGGACTGGGATATGTCAGCCAGCAAGTCAGTCAGTCAGTCAGTCAGTCAGTCAGCAAGTCATCCAGTCAGCCAGCCAGTCAGCCAGTCTGCCAGTCAGCTAGATAGTCAGCCAGTCAGCAAGTCAGTTAGCAAGCCAGCCAGTCAGCCAGTCAGCCAGTCAGTCAGCCAGTCAGTCAGTCAGCCAGTCAGTCAGCCAGCCAGTCAGCCAGTCCGCCAGTCAGCTAGCAAGTCAGCCAGTCAGTCAATCAGTCAGTCAGTCAGCCAGTCAGTCAGCCAGTCAGCCAATCAGTCAGTCAACCAGTCAGCCAATCAGTCAGCCACTCAGACAGCCAGTCAGCCAGTCAGTCAGTCAGCCAGTCAGCCAGTCAGCCACTCAGAGAGCCAATCAGTCAGTCAACCAGTCAGCCAGTCAGTCAGCCAGTCAGTCAATCAGTCAGCCAGACAGTCAGCCAGTCAGCCAGTCAGCCAGTCAGCCACTCAGACAGCCAGTCAGCCAGTCAGCCAGCCAGTCAGCCAGTCAGTCAGTCAGTCAGTCAGTCAGTCAGCCAGTCAGCCAATCAGTCAGTCAACCAGTCAGTCAGTCAGCCACTCAGACAGCCAATCAGTCAGTCAACCAGTCAGCCAGTCAGTCAGCCACTCAGCCAGTCAGTCAACCAGTCAGCCAGTCAGCCAGACAGTCAGCCAGACAGCCAGTCAGCCACTCAGACAGCCAGTCAGCCAGTCAGCCAGTCAGCCAGTCAGCCAGCCAGCCAGCCAGTCAGTCACTAGTCAGGCTCTACACTACCACTTCCGTCTTTTCACTCTGTCATTCATATGTCAACACGTCCAGCTCCTCAAGCCGATACCACGACGGCCCTCAAAGAACTTCACTGGACTTTATGCAAACTGGAAACCACATATCCTGAGGCTGCATTTATTGTAGCTGGGGATTTTAACAAATCAAATTCGAGAAAAAAGGCTGCCAAAATTCTATCAACACATCGACTGTAGTACTGGTGCTGCTAAACACTGGACCACTGCTACTCCAACATCTGGGATGCCTACAAGGCCTTCCCCTCCTTTCAGCAAATCTGACCACGACTCCATTTTGCTCCTCCCTTCCTACAGGCAGGAACTCAAACAGGAAGTACCCCTGCTAAGGACTATTCAACGCTGGTCTGACCAATCGGAATCCACGCTTCAAGATTGTTTTGATCACGCGGACTGGGATATGTCAGCCAGCAAGTCAGTCAGTCAGTCAGTCAGTCAGCAAGTCATCCAGTCAGCCAGCCAGTCAGCCAGTCTGCCAGTCAGCTAGATAGTCAGCCAGTCAGCAAGTCAGTTAGCAAGCCAGCCAGTCAGCCAGTCAGCCAGTCAGTCAGTCAGCCAGTCAGTCAGTCAGCCAGTCAGCCAATCAGTCAGTCAACCAGTCAGCCAGTCAGCCACTCAGACAGCCAGTCAGCCAGTCAGCCAGTCAGCCAGTCAGTCAGTCAGTCAGTCAGCCAGCCAGTCAGCCAGTCAGCCAGCCAGCCTGCCAGCCAGCCAGCCAGTTAGCCAACCAGTCAGCCAGCCAGCCATCCAGTCAGTCAGTGAGCCAGCCAGTCAGTCAGTCAGTCAGCAAGTCATCCAGTCAGCCAGCCAGTCAGCCAGTCCGCCAGTCAGCTAGCAAGTCAGCCAGTCAGTCAATCAGTCAGTCAGTCAGCCAGTCAGTCAGCCAGTCAGCCAATCAGTCAGTCAACCAGTCAGCCAATCAGTCAGCCAGTCAGCCAGTCAGCCACTCAGACAACCAGTCAGCCAGTCAGTCAGTCAGCCAGTCAGCCAGTCAGCCACTCAGAGAGCCAATCAGTCAGTCAACCAGTCAGCCAGTCAGTCAGCCAGTCAGTCAACCAGTCAGCCAGACAGTCAGCCAGTCAGCCAGTCAGCCAGTCAGCCACTCAGTCAGCCAGTCAGCCAGCCAGCCAGTCAGCCAGTCAGTCAGTCAGTCAGTCAGTCAGTCAGTCAGTCAACCAGTCAGCCAATCAGTCAGCCAGTCAGCCACTCAGACAGCCAATCAGTCAGTCAACCAGTCAGCCAGTCAGCCACTCAGACAGCCAATCAGTCAGTCAACCAGTCAGCCAGTCAGTCAGCCACTCAGCCAGTCAGTCAACCAGTCAGCCAGTCAGCCAGACAGTCAGCCAGACAGCCAGTCAGCCACTCAGACAGCCAGTCAGCCAGTCAGCCAGTCAGCCAGTCAGCCAGCCAGCCAGCCAGTCAGTCACTAGTCAGGCTCTACACTACCACTTCCGTCTTTTCACTCTGTCATTCATATGTCAACACGTCCAGCTCCTCAAGCCGATACCACGACGGCCCTCAAAGAACTTCACTGGACTTTATGCAAACTGGAAACCACATATCCTGAGGCTGCATTTATTGTAGCTGGGGATTTTAACAAATCAAATTCGAGAAAAAAGGCTGCCAAAGTTCTATCAACACATCGACTGTAGTACTGGTGCTGCTAAAACACTGGACCACTGCTACTCCAACTTCTGGGATGCCTACAAGGCCCTCCCCTCCTTTCAGCAAATCTGACCACGACTCCATTTTGCTCCTCCCTTCCTACAGGCAGGAACTCAAACAGGAAGTACCCCTGCTAAGGACTATTCAACGCTGGTCTGACCAATCGGAATCCATGCTTCAAGATTGTTTTGATCACGCGGACTGAGATATGTCAGCCAGCAAGTCAGTCAGTCAGTCAGTCAGTCAGTCAGCAAGTCATCCAGTCAGCCAGCCAGTCAGCCAGTCTGCCAGTCAGCTAGCAAGTCAGCCAGTCAGCAAGTCAGTTAGCAAGCCAGCCAGTCAGCCAGTCAGCCAGTCAGTCAGTCAGCCAGTCAGTCAGCCAGTCAGCCAATCAGTCAGTCAACCAGTCAGCCAGTCAGCCACTCAGACAGCCAGTCAGCCAGTCAGCCAGTCAGCCAGTCAGTCAGCCAGTCAGTCAGTCAGTCAGTCAGCCAGTCAGCCAATCAGTCAGTCAACCAGTCAACCAGTCAGTCACCCAGTCAGCCACTCAGACAGCCAATCATTCAGTCAGCCAGTCAGCCAGTCAGTCAGCCAGTCAGCCAGTCAGTCAGCCAGTCAGTATGTCAGCCAGTCAGTCAGCCAGTCAGCCAATCAGTCAGTCAACCAGTCAGCCAGTCAGTCAGCCAGTCAGCCAGTCAGCCACTCAGACAGCCAGTCAGCCAGTCAGCCAGTCAGCCAGTCAGCCAGTCAGCCAGTCAGTCAGCCAGTCAGCCAGTCAGCCACTCAGACAGCCAGTCAGCCAGTCAGCCAGTCAGCCAGTCAGCCAGTCAGCCACTCAGACAGCCAGCCAGCCAGTCAGCCAGTCAGTCAGCCAGTCAGCCAATCAGTCAGTCAACCAGTCAACCAGTCAGTCACCCAGTCAGCCACTCAGACAGCCAATCATTCAGTCAGCCAGTCAGCCAGTCAGTCACCCAGTCAGCCACTCAGACAGCCAATCATTCAGTCAGCCAGTCAGCCAGTCAGTCAGCCAGTCAGCCAGTCAGTCAGCCAGTCAGCCAGTCAGCCAGTCAGCCACTCAGACAGCCAGTAAGCCAGTCAGCCAGCCAGTCAGTCAGTCAGTCAGTCAGTCAGCCAGTCAGCCAATCAGTCAGTCAATCAGTCAGACAGTCAGCCACTCAGACAGCCAATCAGTCAGTCAAATAGTCAGCCAGTCAGTCAGCCACTCAGCCAGTCAGTCAACCAGTCAGCCAGTCAGCCAGTCAGCCAGTCAGCCAGTCAGCCAGCCAGTAAGCCAGTCAGCCAGTCAGCCACTCAGACAGCCAGTCAGCCAGACAGCCAGTCAGTCAATCAGTCAGTCAGTCAGTCAGTCAGTCAGCCAGTCAGCCAATCAGTCAGTCAACCAGTCAGCCAATCAGTCAGCCAGTCAGCCAGTCAGCCAGCCAGTAAGCCAGTCAGTCAGTCAGCCAGTCAGCCAATCAGTCAGTCAACCAGTCAGCCAATCAGTCAGACAGTCAGCCACTCAGACAGCCAATCAGTCAGTCAAATAGTCAGCCAGTCAGTCAGCCACTCAGCCAGTCAGTCAACCAGTCAGCCAGTCAGCCAGTCAGCCAGTCAGCCAGTCAGCCAGCCAGTAAGCCAGTCAGCCAGTCAGCCACTCAGACAGCCAGTCAGCCAGACAGCCAGTCAGTCAATCAGTCAGTCAGTCAGTCAGTCAGTCAGCCAGTCAGCCAATCAGTCAGTCAACCAGTCAGCCAATCAGTCAGCCAGTCAGCCAGTCAGCCAGTCAGCCAGCCAGTAAGCCAGTCAGCCAGTCAGCCACTCAGACAGCCAGTCAGCCAGCCAGCCAGCCAGTCAGTCACTAGTCAGGCTCTACACTACCACTTCCGTCTTTTCACTCTGTCATTCATATGTCAACACGTCCAGCTCCTCAAGCCGATACCACGACGGCCCTCAAAGAACTTCACTGGACTTTATGCAAACTGTAACCCACATATCCTGAGGCTGCATTTATTGTAGCTGGGGATTTTAACAAATCAAATTCGAGTAAAAAGGCTGCCAAAGTTCTATCAACACATCGACTGTAGTACTGGTGCTGCTAAAACACTGGACCACTGCTACTCCAACTTCTGGGATGCCTACAAGGCCCTCCCCTCCTTTCAGCAAATCTGACCACGACTCCATTTTGCTCCTCCCTTCCTACAGGCAGGAACTCAAACAGGAAGTACCCCTGCTAAGGACTATTCAACGCTGGTCTGACTAATCGGAATCCACGCTTCAAGATTGTTTTGATCACACGGACTGGGATATGTCAGCCAGCAAGTCAGTCAGTCAGTCAGTCAGCAAGTCATCCAGTCAGCCAGCCAGTCAGCCAGTCCGCCAGTCAGCTAGCAAGTCAGCCAGTCAGTCAATCAGTCAGTCAGTCAGCAAGTCAGTTAGGAAGTCAGCCAATCAGTCAGTCAACCAGTCAGCCAGTCAGTCAGCCAGTCAGCCAGTCAGCCACTCAGACAGCCAGTCAACCAGTCAGTCAGTCAGCTTGTCATTCAGTCAGCCAGTCAGTCAGTCAGCCAGTCAGCCAATCAGTCAGTCAACCAGTCAACCAGTCAGTCAGCCAATCAGCCACTCAGACAGCCAATCAGTCAGTCAACCAGTCAGCCAGTCAGTCAGACAGCCAGTCAGCCAGTCAGCCACTCAGCCAGCCAGTCAGCCAGTCAGCCAGTCAGCCAAACAGTCAGTCAGTCACTAGTCAGGCTCTACACTACCACTTCTGTCTTTTCACTCTGTCATTCATATGTCAACACGTCCAGCCCCTCAAGCCGATACCACGACGGCCCTCAAAGAACTTCACTGGACTTTATGCAAACTGGAAACCACATATCCTGAGGCTGCATTTATTGTAGCTGGGGATTTTAACAAATCAAATTCGAGAAAAAAGGCTGCCAAAGTTCTATCAACACATCGACTGTAGTACTGGTGCTGCTAAAACACTGGACCACTGCTACTCCAACTTCTGGGATGCCTACAAGGCCCTCCCCTCCTTTCAGCAAATCTGACCACGACTCCATTTTGCTCCTTTCTTCCTACAGGCAGGAACTCAAACAGGAAGTACCCCTGCCAAGGACTATTCAACGCTGGTCTGACCAATCGGAATCCACGCTTCAAGATTGTTTTGATCACGCGGACTGGGATATGTTACAGGGTTGCTTCAGAGAAAAATATTGACGTATATACTGATACGGTGACTGAGTTTATCAGGAAATGTATAGGAGATGTTGTACCCACTGTGACTATTAAAACCTACCCTAACCAGAAACCGTAGATAGATGGCAGCATTCAAGTAAAACTGAAAGCGCGAACCACCGCATATAACCATGGCAAGGTGATATGGCAGAATACAAACAGTGTAGTTATTCCCTCCGCAAGGCAATCAAACAGGCAAAACGTCAGTATAGGGACAAAGTGGAGTCACAATTCAATGGCTCAGTACTGTATGTAGCAGTACTGTATGTAGCAGTGTTTACAGGCAATCACAGACTACAAAAGGAAAACCAGCCACGTCGCGGACACCGACGTCTTGCCCCCGGACAAGCTAAACACCTTCTTCCCTCACTTTGAGGATAACACAGTGCCACCGACTCGGCCTGCTACCAAGGACTGTGGGCTCTCCTTCTCCGTGGCCAACTTGAGTAAGACATTTAAGCGTGTTAACCCTCGCAAGGCTGCCGGCCCAGATGGCATCCCTAGCCGCGTGCTCAGAGCATACGCAGACCAGCTGGCTGGTGGGTTTACGGACATATTCAATCTCTCCCTATCCCAGTCTGCTGTCCCCACATGCTTCAACATGGCCACCATTGTCCCTGTACCCAAGAAAGCGAAGGTAACTGAACTAAATGACTATCGCCCCGTAGCTCTCACTTCTGTCATCATGAAGTGCTTTGAGAGGCTAGTTAAGGATCATATCACCTCTACCTTACCTGTCACCCTAGACCCACTTCAATTTGCTTACCGCCCCAATAGGTCCACGGATGATGCAATTACCATCACACTGGACACTGCCCTATCCCATCTGGACAAGAGGAATACCTATGTAAGAATGCTGTTCATTGACTATAGCTCAGCATTCAACACCATAGTACCCTCCAAGCTCATCATTAAGCTCGAGGCCCTGGGTCTGAACCCCGCCCTGTGCAATTGGGTCCTGGACTTCCTGTCGGACCGCCCCCAGGTGGTGAAGGTAGGAAACAACATCTCCACTTCGCTGATCCTCAACACTGGGGCCCCACAAGGGTAATTGCTCAGCCCCCTCCTGTACTCCCTGTTCACCCATGACTGCGTGGTTAATCATGCCTCCAACTCAATTATCAAGTTTGCAGACGACACAAGCGTAGTAGGCTTGATTACCAACAATGATGAGACCGCCTACAGGGAGGAGGTGAGGGCTCTGGGAGTGTGGTGCCACGAAAATTACCTCTCACTCAACATCAACAAAACAAAGGAGATGATCGTGGACTTCAGGAAACAGCAGAGGGAGCACAGTGGAGAAGGTGGAAAGCTTCAAGTTCCTTGGCGTACACATCACTGAATGGCGCCAAGTGTTGAACGGCGCCGGAGAAGATGGCTGCCATTTTACATCCCTCTAACCAATTGTACTATTATGTGTTTTTTTTCACGTTATTTGTAATTTATTCTGTACATAACAATAACATTTACAGCAAGAAAGAGAACCATTGCAATGAATCAGGAATTTAACCATTTTGAATGATTGGACAGGAATTTAGCCTGTAAAAATTATTATTGAGATTATTTTCTTCCAGCTTGACAGCAACAGAATAAAAAAATACAGGGGTCAAGAATGGGTGAGATTAGAAAGTGCAAGAGAGGGAAGGACAGAGAGGGAAGGACAGAGAGGGAAGGACAGAGAGGGATGGACAGAGAGGGAAAGACAGAGAGGGAAGGACAGAGAGGGAAGGACAGAGAGGGAAGGACAGAGAGGGAAGGACAGAGAGGGAAGGACAGAGAGGGAAGGACAGAGAGGGATGGACAGAGAGGGATGGACAGAGAGGGAAAGACAGAGAGGGAAGGACAGAGAGGGAAGGAGAGAGAGGGATGGACAGAGAGGGAAGGACAGAGAGGGAAGGGCAGAGAGGGAAGGGCAGAGAGGGAAGGACAGAGAGGGAAAGACAGAGAGGGAAAATGAACAGAACAGAGAAAAATGGCATGTGCATACTGTATGACCAAAAAGAGCTTCTGGATATCAGGACAGCGATTACTCACCTCCTTTTGGACAAAGATTTTTTCTTCAACGAGTCGGACGAGAAGGATAGCACAGCCGCGAGCTGCCCAGTGACACAAGCCTACCAGACGAGCTAAATCACTTCTATGCTCGCTTCGAGGCAAGCAACACTGAAGCATGCATGAGAGCATCAGCTGTTCGGGATGACTATGTGATCACGCTCTCCGTAGCCGATGTGAGTAAGACTTTTAAGCAGGTCAACATTCACAAGGCCACAGGGCCAGACGGATTACCAGGACGTGTACTCCGAGCATGTGCTGACCTACTGGCAAGTGTCTTCACTAACATTTTCAACATGTCCCTGACTGAGTCTGTAATACCAACATGTTTCAAGGCGTTCACCATAGTCCCTGTGTCCAAGAACACTAAGATAACCTGCGTAAATGACCACCGACCCGTAGCACTCACGTCTGTAGCCATGAAGTGCTTTGAAAGGCTGGTCATGGCTCACATCAACACCAATATCCCAGAAACCCTAGACCCACTCCAATTTGCATACCGCCCCAACAGATCCACAGATGTTGCAATCTCTATCACACTCCACACTGCCCTTTCCCACCTGGACAAGAGGAACACCTACGTGAGAATGCTATTAATTGACTACAGCTCAGCGATCAACACCATAGTGCCCTCCTGTAGCTCAGTTGGTAGAGCATGGCACTTGCAATGCCAGGGTTGTGGGTTCGATTCCCACGGGGGGCCAGTATGAAAAATGTATGCGCTCACTAATTGTAAGTTGCTCTGGATAAGAGCGTCTGCGAAATGACGTAAATGTTTTCCATTGACATCAACTCAGGCCTGGGATTACTCCACAGGGGAGGAAAAAACCCTCTGCAACACTAGACTCAGACCTGCTGGGGAAAAGAGACGGTAATATAATAATAATAATATACAGAATTAGAGACTAGAACTTCTCATAAATCTGTGAAATACCGCATTCCAACAGAGAATTATAGTGAAATCCCTGTAAGGTTATGTTGTTGATAAAGGGATACTTTGGGATTTTCCCCAAGAGTCAGATGAAATCGTGGATACCATGTTTATGTCTCTGTGTCCATTATGAAGGAAGTTGGAGGTAGTTTTGCGAGCCAATGCTAACTAGCGTTAGCGCAATGACTGAAAGTCTATGGGTATCTACTAGCGTTGCCAAAATCCCAAAGTATCCCGTTAACAGTGATGCAATCATTGTTGTTTAGCATTGTGCAATGCTGGTCACACCACTGGGACTGGTCACGCCACTGGGACTGGTCACACCACTGGGACTGGTCACGCCACTGGGACTGGTCTCACCACTGGGACTGGTCACACCACTGGGACTGGTCACACCACTGGGACTGGTCACGCCACTGGGACTGGTCACGCCACTGGGACTGGTCTCACCACTGGGACTGGTCTCACCACTGGGACTGGTCACACCACTGGGACTGGTCACGCCACTGGGACTGGTCACGCCACTGGGACTGGTCACGCCACTGGGACTGGTCACACCACTGGGACTGGTCACACCACTGGGACTGGTCACACCACTGGGACTGGTCACGCCACTGGGACTGGTCACGCCACTGGGACTGGTCTCACCACTGGGACTGGTCACACCACTGGGACTGGTCACACCACTGGGACTGGTCACGCCACTGGGACTGGTCACGCCACTGGGACTGGTCACACCACTGGGACTGGTCACGCCACTGGGACTGGTCACGCCACTGGGACTGGTCACGCCACTGGGACTGGTCACACCACTGGGACTGGTCACGCCACTGGGACTGGTCTCACCACTGGTCAGTAATAGTCAACGAGGGCTCTCTGGCTCCTAGTAGTAGAGTAGAGCAGGGAAAACACAACAAGAGTTTTGATGATCATCCAGGTGCTTCCAGGTGCTTTTTTGAAAACTTGAGTCAACGTTTTGGCATGGGTCCCATTATGCCTGGCAAAAACCAAACACTGCATTCCACAGTAAGAACCTCGTACCAACGGTAAAGCATGGTGGTGGTAAAGTGTCAGGAGACTTGTCTGAAGTCGATACCGTTGATGTGCCGATTTCTGTTTGGTAGTGTCCGAACCGTTTGGGTTAAACTAATATGAAAGGGGAGAGGGGATATTCTCAATAACACGATGGTTTCTCTGTTTTGCTCTACGACCCCCACAAGCATCACGGGACTCGTCTGAAGGTATGAAGGTAGTTTTGTGCCTACCCAAAAAAAGGGGTTAAAAAAGTGTAAAGAAAAATTCAGACCCCTTGACTTTTTCTCCCCAGAAAAAATTCCCCTTTCACTATCTCATCCTGGAATATCCAAGGTCTGAGGTCATCTGCCTTTGGCCTAAAGAGCAGGAACCTGGACTTCACCAAATAAATTGGAAATACAGACATTGTCATCCTACAAGAAACATGGTATAGAGGAGATGCACCCTGGTTGCCCTCTAGGTTACAGAGAGCTGGTAGTCCCATCCACCAAACTACCAGGTGTGAAACAGAGAAGGGACTCAGGGGGTATGCTAATTTGGTATAGAGCAGACCTAATCCACTCCCTTAAATAAATGAAAACAGGAGCATTTTACATCTGGTTAGATATACAGAAAGTATTCACACCCCATGACTTTTCCACATTTTGTTGTGTTACAGCCTGAATTTAAAATGTATATACATTGAGATTTTGGGGTCACTGGCCTACACACAATACCCCATAATGTCAAAGTGGAATGATGTGTTTAGACATTTTTACAAATTAATGAACTTTTCAGGGAAGTTAGGAACCAATATACACAAGCAGTCAGGAAAGCAAAGGCTAACTTTTTCAAACAGAAATTTGCATCCTGTAGCACTAACTCCAAAAAGTTTTGGGACACTGTAAAGTCCATGGAGAATAAGAGCACTTCCTCCCAGCTGCCCACTGCACTGAGGCTAGGAAACACTATCACCACCGATAAATCTACAATAATCGAGAATTTCAACAAGCATTTTGGTACGGCTGGCCATGCTTTCCACCTGGCTACCACTACCCCGGCCACCAGCTCTGCACCCTTCGCTGCAACTTGCCCATGCCCCCCCGCTTCTCCTTCACCCAAATTCAGATAGATGATGTACTGAAAGAGCTGCTAAATCTGGACCCCTACAAATCAGCTGGGCTAGACAATCTGGACCCTTTCTTACTCAAATTAGCCGCCGAAATTGTCGCAACCCCTATTACTAGCCTGTTCAACCTCTCTTTCGTAACGTCTGAGATCCCCAGAGATTGGAAAGCTGCCGCGGTCATCCCCCTCTTCAAAGGGGGTGACACTCTAGATCCAAACTGTTACAGACCTATATCCATCCTGCCCTGCCTTTCGAAAGTATTTGAAAGCCAAGTTAACAAACAGATCACCGACCATTTCGAATCCCACCGTACCTTCTCCGCTATGCAATCCGGTTTCCGAGCTGGTCATGGGTGCACTTCAGCCACGCTCAAGGTCCTAAACGATATTATAACCGCGATCGATAATAGACAGTACTGTGCAGCCGTCTTCATCGACCTGGCCAAGGCTTTCGACTCTGTCAACCACCGCATTCTTATTGGCAGACTAAATAGCCTTGGTTTCTCAAATGACTGCCTCGCCTGGTTCACCAACTACTTCTCAGATAGAGTTCAGTGTGTCAAATCGGAGGGCCTGTTGTCTGGACCTATGGCAGTCTCTATGGGGGTGCCACAGGGTTCAATTCTTGGGCCGACTCTTTTCTCCGTGTATATCAATGATGTCGCTCTTGCTGCTGGTGACTCTCAGATCCACCTCTACGCAGACGACACCATTTTGTATACATCTGGCCCTTCATTGGACACTGTGTTAACAAACCTCCAAACGAGCTTCAATGCCATACAACACTCCTTCAGTAGCCTCCAACTGCTCTTAAACACTAGTAAAACTAAATGCATGCTCTTCAATCGAACGCTGCTGGCACCCGCCCACCCGACTAGAATCACCACTCTCGACGGGTCTGACCTAGAGTATGTGGACAACTACAAATACCTAGGTGTCTGGTTAGACTGTAAATCTCCTTCCAGACTCACATTAAGAATCTCCAATCCAAAGTTAAATCTAGAATCGGCTTCCTATTTCGCAACATGCTGCCAAACATGCCCTCGTAAAACTCACTATCCTACCGATCCTTGACTTCGGCGATGTCATTTACAAAATAGCCTCCAACACTCTACTCAGCAAATTGGATGTAGTCTATCACAGTGCCATCCGTTTTGTCTCCAAAGCCCCATACACTACCCACCACTGTGACCTGTACGCTCTTGTTGGCTGGTCCTCACTACATGTTCGTCGTCAAACCCACTGGCTCCAGGCCATCTATAAATCACTGCTAGGCAAATCCCCGCCTTATCTTAGCTCATTGGTCACCATAGCAGCACCCACCCGTAGTCTGCGCTCCAGCAGGTATATCTCACTGGTCATTCCCAAAGCCAACACCTCCTTTGGCCGACATTCCTTCCAGTTCTCTGCTGCCAATGACTGGAACGAATTGCAAAAATCTCTTATCGCCCTCACTAACTTTAAGCATCAGTTGTCAGAGCACCTTACCGATCACTGCACCTGTACACAGCCCATCTGAAATTAGCCCACCCAACTGCCTCATCCCTATATTGTTATTTATTTTGCTCTTTTGCACCCCAGTATCTCTATTTGCACATAATCTCTTGCACATCTAGCATTCCAGTGTTAATACTAATTGTAATTATTTTGCACTATAGCCTATTTATTGCCTTACCTCCATAACTTGCTACATTTGCACACACTGTATATATATTTTCTGTTGTATTTCTTGACTTTATGTTTTTTACCCCGTATGTAACTCTGTGTTGTTGTTTTTATCGCACTGCTATGCTTTATCTTGGCCAGGTCGCAGTTGTAAATGAGAACTTGTTCTCAACTGGCTTACCTGGTTAAATAAAGGTGAAATAAAATAAATAAATAAATAAAATGATAGAGCT